>JAXQQM020080680.1:0-171632 GCA_034641835.2 Pinus albicaulis | reverse complement strand
TTTGCTAATATGGAAGATTTCCTTCCTTGCCTTGAACATTGGCCTTCTTCATATTGTTAATTGTATTAGAGATCATAACATCAACTATAATAGTCTTACAAGTCAACATCTTCGCAGAGATCTGCATATTCCCTTGGAGATGAAGAATAAGAAGCAAGCTCAATTATTGTGAATATTATAATAAACTACAAACTTGTCATCTCCAAAATGATTTCTAGAAAAAATATATATTTGAAGGTTTGGAAGAATTCTTTGTCTTGAATTTTAGCCTTAGACATTATTGATAGTAACTAATCTATTAACCTCAAGAATAATTTTCTTCCCATCTAGAGTTTTGAGATGTGCATTTCACATCTCAAAGACAAAACCAAATAGATTTACTTATGAGTTTTGAGATCTCCATTCCACCTGTCAAATGGAAAACTGATTGGAATGTATTCCTTCTAGATGTGAAGGTACCACCATCCTCTGAGTTGTTTTCCAATGAAGGTTAACCATTTTTGGTTAGCAGATAAGCCATAATTATAATTATCTTGCATATTTTCCTTAACATTATGAATGATGTTTGAGTTGTCCACCTCAAGAATAATGTTTGTTTGTTTGTTTTTTTTTTCGTCAAAGTATTAAGAAATATTTGCATTCCACCTCTTATAGAAAGCAACCGATGAAGCATATGAAGCAATTAGTTAGGACTTATCCATCCTCTGAATGCCTTCTAGAAAATCCATTTTGCATATCTATCAACATGAAAGACTCAACCCTTCATTGAAAAGATTTGTTACCCCACATAATATACACATAATTTCACTTGCTTTTTCTTTTTTATTAAAAATTGTTTTACAAATTTATTCTATGCTACCTTGCACCCATGATATTTGACAATTTAAAATAAAAAATAATACTCATATGTAATAAACTATTATAGAAAATAAAAAATAATAACCAACAATTTCTGTTGAAATATTCAACACTAACTATTATATAAAATAAAAAATAATAACATCTTATTTCATTGAGATATATCCCACTTCTCAACCCTAGTTGAATCTGGGTTCAAACATAAATCAGATGAAAATAAATGGAATTAAAATAAAAATTTAAATTAACATATACATCCATAAAATCTAACCATATAAAAAAATATGCCAATAGAACGAAAAGCTGTAAGTAACTTATTGATAAAATCGATAAAATTCAACCAATAGAAAAGGGAGAAGAAACTGGAAAAGCCATGAATTGAAGCCGTTCATTATGTAAAAGTTCATTTGGCATTTCGTTAAAAGAAGTCGTAAATTTAACCCAAGAAAATAAAAGCTCATATGAACATTTTTTCTTGAAAAAAAGCTAATATATTAAAAATAAAATGTATCAACTAAAACATTTTAAAAAAAAGCAGAATGAGTTCGATTGAATAGATCACAGAGATCCGTTTTTATTGAGTTCGATTGAATAGATCACAGAGATCCGATTTTATCGATGGATAGTTCCAGAGGAGGTAGAAGCCGGGAATATGTATCCGGTGGATGGTTCAGAGGAGGTGGAAGCCTGAAAATTTGAATATAAACTTATAAGTTTCATCCATAATTGGTGAGTAGTTCCAGAGCAGGTTAAAACCGGAAATATGTACCCGGTGAATGGTTCAGAGAGAAAGTAGGTGCTGAAAAGAGTATCCATGTGGTCCTAGAGGAGCAAGTTCTACAAAAATCCGGTGTGGAGGTTCCGGAGGAGGCAGGCTCCAAAGTAAAAAAATATCCGCTTACGTTATACAGCTTGAAAGAAGGAAGATGGTAGAAATTGACAGAGAGGAAAGTCCTATCAATTTTCGAAACATTTTTCCTCCAACTCTATCTATGTTCAGATTGGCATCTCTGTGTGGTTTGAGTCGGAGTCGGTCAATCGGATTGAGTCTGGTCGGTCTGTGTCTATGTCGAGTTTGAGTCCATGTTTGTCTCTGTGGATAGGGGAGGAGGCCAGAGTGAAACAGATCGGATCGGAAGCAAGAAAAATGGCAGTTAATTTGTTTACAATTCTTAGGCTCACGGAGGTCAAGGATCTTTCTCAGTATGGTATGAATCAATAATTTCCATTTAATTTATCTGCTCAATGATCTTTCTCATTTCCATTTAATTTATGTGCTCCGTTGTATTCATTGCCATGTATTCTTTTTTTGCACCAGAAATGATCGAAGGAAACAGATCATTGGCGTAGCTGTTATTGGAACGCTACATCGCTGAAGAAATGAAATCATCGCTACCAATCCCAAATCCAGGTATATATATAAATTGGCCTAAATCTCAATTAAACATGGTGCATCAGTCATTTTTATTGAATTTAAAGCTCTGCCTCCTCAATAGTTAAACCTGATGCGTCCAGCGCATTTATTAGATTTAATTATTCATTTCTTTCTTTCATAGGAAATGGAATTCCATTTGATTCTGATATTTCTGCTAATACAAGTTCATTCCACGCTGTGAGAAGAATTATGTTTCATTACCCTGACTTCTTTTCGAACATGTAAAGTATTGAGCCATTTGCACCGAAACGAGTGAAATGAAAACGTACGAGATCATTAGTATGAATCCCAGTTCCAGATCTGCATCTCTGTCATTTTCAGTGTCCTTCTCAACGGTTTAAACCTTATCCGTCCAACACTTTTAGTAGATTTAATTTTTCATTCTGCTTTTATCAGCAACCACTGTCTCCCCATACCATATCAAGCATCAATGGCTGTTATAGATTTAACTCTAACTCGCCGTGTATTATGTTTAACTCGTGGCTTTTTTTGGTATAACCCTCCTCTCCAGTTGTGCGGAATGTTAGTAGTTTAATCCATGGTTCTGCGTATACCCTGTGCGGAATGTTGGTAGTTTAATCCATGGTTCTGCTTATACCCTGTCATGTTTCAGCTTAACGGTCTTTTTGGGTTTAATCTGCCCTGTCTGCTTCCCGTGATTTTATGGTAGACCCTGCTGCTCTGGCTCTATGTTGTGCCTCTCTTTATGCTGTTATCTATGTTGTGCCTCTCTCTATGCTGTTATCTCTTGAGAAATTGTGTATGTGTGCTCTCTTTATGGTGTTATCTTGGGTGAATTGACCAAGTGAATTATTGAGAAATTGTGTATGGCAGTGATCAAGATTATGAATGGTTGGGTTCTTGAGCCTTTTTTCCAGGCTTTATAATACCCAATGCTTTACACTCCAATCCATGATTTTCAGGATTATGATTGGTTGGGTTCTTGAGCCTTTTTTCCAGGCTTTACTTTACACTCCAATCCATGATTTTCAGGATTATGATTGGTTGGGTTTTTTTGCAGGCTTTTTAATACCCAATACTTTACATTCCAATCCATGATTTTCCAGGCTTTATAACACCCAATGCTTTACACTCCAATCCATGAATTATTGGATGAGCTTTAGGTATCGATTTGGGTAGAACGAGATTCTCGGATCAACTAAATGGCCACGTTTATTGATTTAAACCTTATTTTTACTTTCTTGTTTATTGATTTAAACCCCTATCTAATCTTCTCATTCTTTATTAAATAGAATTTCTTTTATTATGCAACATATCAATTAAAGTAACTCATTGATGGAAATCGGCTTCTATCCCATCTTGGGTTAAATCAATTATAATTCAGCAGCTTTTTCGCTTCAGATTACAAACCTCTTCCTCTAATTCAACGTCCGCTATATATATGAAATCACCATTAGCTTTTTCGCTTCAGATTACAAACCTCTTCCTCTAATTCAACGACCGCTGTATATATGAAATCAGCGTTTTTTTCTTCTAAAAAAAATATGAAATCACCATTTCTGATTTCCAGGAGAGATGGTCAATGGTCAATGCCAGCTCTGATTTATTTTAATAGAAATCATATTAATTATATTGTTAAAATCTGATTTCTCTTAATAGAAATTGTTAAATTTAAATATATAGACAGAATTATAATTTATAAATTATATTTATTATTTTTATATTAAAAAAGAATATTTATATCATATTTTATTAATGGCTTTTTATTTTTTTTTAATTGTAGATTTTATGACAAAAGTTGTTGGTAAATGAAGATCAATTATACACTTTCTGAAAAGTACCAATGAAGGTACATTTATTTTTATTATTTGAATATATAATAGAAGAGATATATATAAAAGAAGTTTTATAATTTTATTTTTTTATATATTTTTTTTAATTGCAGATTTTCTGACAAAAGTTGCTGGTAAATGAAGGTCAACTATACTTTCTGAAAGGTACCAATGAAGGTACATCTATTTTTATTATTTGAGCATCTTTTCTATTATTTGAGTATATAATAGAAGAGATATATATAAGAAGTTTTATAATTTTATTTTTTTATATTTCTTTTTTAATTGCAGATTTTCTGACAAAAGTTGCTGGTAAATGAAGGTCAACTATACTTTCTGAAAGGTACCAATGAAGGTACACCTATTTTTGTTATTTGAGTATATAATAGAAGAGATATATATATAAGAAGTTTTATATGTTATCTGTCAGATTTATTTACAGGAATGGCTTTTCATCATGGTTCTACTCAAAGTAATATTTATGTTGTGTTGCAGATTTATTCAGAGGAATGGTTGTCTTCTCATTATGGTTCTGCTAAATGTAAATATTGATGTAGAGTTATCCGTGTATATTGTTTCTTTTCTTTTCTCAACGTTGTGAGAAAATTATGTACATGCAATTATTAATAAAGTGATCATTTTAATGGAAGGAGTTAAAAACTCCTTCCAAATGCTCGAGGAGAATGGGGCCCCATTCTTCTTAGAGTAGTGTAGAGTTTTTTGTGGGTTGATTATTTTTCCTGTAACTCATACATATCACAATACATTTTTTATACATATTTACTTCAAAACATTCATATTTAAAACATGTAGTTCTACACTTCAATTATATGAATTTATATTCCTAGTTTCTTTAAAAAAATTGCACACACTTAAATTATACAATTTTACACCAATGCATGAAAAAACACTAAATATCTCTTCACTAAACAAATCATTCATATTATTTTCATTTTTATATTATTTTGCTTCTTTCTTTTCTTTTCTTTTTTACTTTTTATATTATTTTTATTTGCTTTTTATTTATTTGTTGTTTTTTTTTTTTCTCAATGCATTATTTTATATTTTATATATTGATATAGTTAAATAAGGTTTTTTGAATTGTGTAATTTGTATTTATTCATTTGAAATTGTATGTCTATTTGTGATTCTGAAAATGTTTTATTTTAATATTTTGAATCGAAATTCTATGTTGTGTGTTTGTTTTCTTTAATTTGTATTTTGTATGTTTATGCCATAGTGGTTGTATAAATATTTGTATGTGATTTGGAACTGGACACAAATTGAAATTGTAATGTGTTTGTTGTGTTGAATTTTGATTGCAATGAATTTTGTTGTGTAAATTTGAATGTATATATAGTCTAGGTATGGTGTTTGCTTATTTGAATTTGTATTCTATGTGTTTATGCCAAAGTGATTGTATGGATATTTGTATGTGATTTGGGATTTGACACTAAATTGAAATTGTAATGTGTGTTTGTTGTATTGAATTGTGATTGCAATGAATTTTGTTGTGTAAAATAAAATGTGTATGTCTAATCTAGGTTTTAAGTTGTATGGTGTGTTTACTTATTTAAAATTGCATAAGCATATTTGAGTGTTTTGTTTTTGTATTGGCTTTAAATTGTATATTGTGTGTGTGTGTGTGTGTTTTTGTATTTGAATTTGTATTTTCTGTGTTTGTTTATTCATTTAAAATTTGAAAATAGTATGTGTATTTGCTTATTTGAATTTCGGTTTGAATGTTATTTTATTTTTCATATTGCATATGTATGTAAGAGTGGTTTTATCAATGTTATGTTTCTTGATGTATGTTGGTATGTGATTTGAAATTGTAATGTGTTTGGTGTATTGATTTGTAATTGTGATGAATTTTATTCTGTGTATTTAATGTAGGTTTCCTTACTCCTTTGAATTTGTATATGTATGGTTGTTTATTTGAAATTGTTTGTGAAATTGTTTATATGAAGTGTGTTGCCAATGGTTAGCTATGCATATTTGTCATTTTGAAATTTTTTATATTTGATATCACATATGCATGTAAGAGTGATTTTATCAATGTCATGTTTGTTGATGTATGTTTGTATGTGATTTGAAATTGTAATGTGTTTGGTGTATTGATTTGTACCTATGATGAATTTTATTCTATGTATTTAATGTAGGCTTGCTGAGTTCATTGTATTTGAATTTGTATATGTATGTTTGTTTGCTTGAAATTGCTTATCTATGTATGTGAAGTGTTTTGTCAATGTTTGGTTTTATGTATTTTGATTTGAACTTGTATATGAATTTTTAATGTTTATCTTTGTTATGTTTGTTGATGTATGTTTGTATGCAATTTGAAATAGTAATGTGCTTGGTGTTATTTTTATAAAATATTATATATTATTTTTGAACTTTTTAAATATTTTGAAACCTTTTTTTTTTTACTTTTTTTTTTTTTAAATGACTTTTCTTGCATTTTTTGCATTTATCATTTAAAAACTAACAAGTTAACTTAAACACATACAATAAAATACATATAATTTTAACTCAGAAAAATAAAAACAAAAATACATCAATTTTATTAATCATTTAACATATTAAATCAATGTATTTTTAAAAAACTCATTAATATTATTTTTCATTTCAATCAATATAATTAAATCAGTTGTGCATGTTGATGTGTTAAAAACTCCATATCAACAAAATGCACACAAGTTTTTGGGGCACATAAGCTTCCCCCTTCAGGTGGTTGACCCTATTAGTAGAGATTACAATCTCTAAGCAAAGAGAAGCTTTTTTATTTGTTAATGAAAATTTATTATAATAAATATTTAAAAATAAACCTAATAAATAATAAATAAATTATTATAATTATTATAATAAACTATAAGTAATTAACTAATTAATTAATATTTGTAAATTATAAATAATTATTATAATAAATAAATGTGTTTCCTGACAATAAAATTTTATATCATATAAAATTTAACTCATTTAAAATATAGCATTTCAAACAAATGAAAATGAATCAAACACACTACATTACTCAATAAAAACCTCATATCAACAATGCATAGAATTTTATGAGGCACATAAGTTTCCATCTTCACATGTTGATAGAGATTACAAACTCAAAGCAAAGAAAAGTTTTCATAATTTTAATTATAATAAATATTTAAACCTAATAAATATTAGAATTATTCTTATAATAAATTATAAATAAATAAATAATTATGACTTATAAACAATAAATAAATTATTATTATAAACATAATAATATTAAATACATTATTGATGATGATGATGATGATGGTTAACGTTCACCCAGACCAATCTTTGGTCTATCGACCTAAAGAAAATAGTTATTTGATTTGATTTAAGATTTTATTCCTATGCTCAAAAAGCTTGGAGAGAAGCCTCCCGAGCTCACTATAATTTTGACATATTAAAAGGCTAGGAAGGTCAGTATTGCAACAAAGATTATGAAATTGAGCTCTAATGTGGTTGTATGCGGGGCACTCTAAGAGGAAGTGATTTTCATCTTCGATGTTCATATTCTCACAGAGATGGCAGATCCTTTCCATCCATAGTGTTTTAGGAATTGTCCAACTACCTGTTTCACTATGGAGCTCATGAGAGTTCGTTCTAATCTTGGTTATATTAATTTTCTTCTTTGAGCTAGTTAAAACATAGAGATACTTTTGATCTTCTAAGGTGGAGTTGATGACCTCCTTATAATACCTTAAATTTATTTATTTATTTTTTTTATTTTTATTTTTTGTATACAGTGGGATCGGAAACTGGGGCAGCCTCACAACTTGCGTTACACGGGTTTGATTCTGACCGCTACCACTATACCCACTGGGAACATGCGCTCGCCCCTCTCCACATGCTCCGCTTTAATCCGGGGGATTTGAACTCGTGACCTCCAGTACGGGTTTGCCTTACAAACGAACTTCACCGCATTTCAATTACCAACTCACCTACCCCCATGGGGCTTGACCTTTAGATCTTCAGTCTGACGCTCTCCCAACTGAGCTATCCCCGTAGATTAAAAAGGATAAGTTAATAAAAGAAATGAAGTTAAATAAAACTAATAATGGAGAGTTTATAGGGTTGGCTAACTTTTACTTCATTTAGGTCATTTAGATCCTTGTTATAGGAGGATGGGCCATTCCAAGGATGATTTGGATTACCCAATAAAAAAATCCATGGAGATCTATGGTTTCTCTCCTTTCATGGTGCTTATTTGATGGGTAAGTTTCAAAGGAGTATGCCTATATAGTTTGTCATATTTTTCCCTTCAAATTTTTCCTTTTTAAATGGAGTGCTTATTTCTTTAATTAAAGTCATGTGTGCTTCCCTCTTAAAGGAAAACCTTGTGGGGAAAACTAAAGGATGTTTCTTCACATTCTTGTGGATGACATCCATCATAGTAATTTGGATGTTTATATATAACAATTTCAAGCTTTCCTTGACTAAATTACACAACTATAATATTTAGGTAGGGAAATTCAATATTTGAAGGTAAGGCAAATCCCCACTATCTATATTGATAACAATACAAAATATGACAATGTATTTTTGGGGAAGGCTATATAAATATAATAATAATAATAGTCTAATTTTAAAGTCGTGGTCAAGCCCAAACACCAAATTGATGTATGAGATCACCTTGTTTGTGTAACAAAGTATTTTACTTCATGTAGCAATTTGATTGCTAAAGTCTTCGAAAATTTACATACTCTACCCCCACTCTAGATTTAAACATGTGGCCTCGTATGAGGAAGCATGTGTTCATAACCATTAGGCTGACTCATATACACATACCCTTTTGATAGAAAGCTTGCAATTGGGTAGGTGAAGGCTTTAATGACTGTGATATGACTACCAAAATACTATATGACAACAGCAAGGATTGAAAGGTTTCAAGTCGAACTTGTAACTCGCTTCCCCACATTTTTATAGATGACATCCGTCATAGTAAGTTAGATGTTTATATATAATAATTTCAAGCTTGTCTTTACTAAATTACATATATATAATATTTAGGTAGGGAAATTCAATATTTGAAGGCAAGTCAAATTTCCACTATCTAGATTCAAGATAAGAGTACAAAATGTGATGATGTATTTTTGGGAAAGGCCATATGAATATTAATAATAATATAAATTTAAGGTTATGGTTAGACACCAAATTGATGTATGAGATGCATTGCTTGAGTAGAGGATCTATCTTCACATAGTAATTTAACTATTAAAGCCCACAAAAGTGTACTTACTCTACCCCAACATGTGGCCTTATATGACGAAGCACATGTTAGACCCTCGCATATTCACCTCCCCTTTTGATAGAAATCCTGCAATTGAGTAGGTTAGTGTAGGTTAGTGAGGCCTTAATTAATGTGATATGACTACACAAATACTATACAACAACCACAAGGATCACAAGGTTTAAAGTCATAGTGGCATGTTTTATAACCATGTAGATATGCTTTTTGGATGATGTTGCTCAAAGTGGTAAATATTTGATAAATAGCACTCTTGCTGTGCTACATAATTATTGGAAGGACTTGAGAAACACCTATATGAAAGTTCAATTATATTTATGTAAATGAATTATATTTTTTCTTTTACTAGCGAGGCATGAGCCTATGATTGAGTCAACCTTAAAGTTGAATAGAAGAACAATTTGCCCACTAATAGGCTTCTATAAATAGGTTTGTATGAGATTAGACTTGGTAGCTACCCTAATATCTTAAGTGCAAACATTGCTTTGTTATTTCAAATTGTCTTTCATTTTTATTATGTAGTAAATTTAATAATAGACAAAACTTAATATGATATGGAGTAGTACAATTTTCTAATTATAATTTTCACAATGTTACACCCCATGTTAGATAAAATGTCATAATAATAGTTTTATTTTTAGATAAAATGTCATAATACTTGTTTTATTTTTTTATTTATTGTATATGTGAAGCATAATTATGTCTTACATTTTTGTTAGATAAAATGTCATAATACTTGTTTTATTTTTTTATTTATTAGATATGTGAAGCATAATTATGTCTTACATTTTTATTATATTGACTTAATTTAATATGGTATATGTACCGATTTACAAATTATGTTGACAAATTTTAGTAATTCTTTTTTTTTTTTTTTAAATAGATATATGAAAAATAATAATCTTCCATTTTTATTACATTGTTAATTTAATAAAATATAAATGTTTAATTTAATATAATTTAAGTACCATATTTTACAAATTATATTATTTATAAAGGATATAGTGATTGATAAGATATTTTCAAATATAACGATACTAAAAAAATGGAATCACCACTTCTTTTTTTTAATCGTACAAAAAGAGTGAGTCAATTTATTTATAAAAAAAATAGTTAGAATGATTTTTATATATAATACTTAAAAATTTATTGTTGAAAAATATCTTTATATTTATTTTTATTTTATTATAATATTATAATATTGTATTATTTATTAAGTTTATTTTTAAATAATAATTATAATAACTATTAAATAATAATTATAATAATTATTTATTTATTATAGTAATTATAATATATTATTTATCTCTCTGCTCATCACCGCGATGCCTCAGCCTCCTTGGAGAATGCGCTGCAGGCGAGGGGGAGTCCTTGGGCGTGCTATTAATCGTTCCTCCCCCTCTAACTCTGATTCCTCGTCATATTCTTCTGAGTTTGGTCCTGTTCGTCTTCCAGCACCGCGCAGAAGACGTGGGAGGGGTCGGAATCGTTTCAATTCTGCTGGGCATTTCCGTTTGTCGTCCAGGGCGAATTCACATCACGCCCGTTTTCACTTCCCCTGCAGCATTGATAACACCTCCCTCCTCGCCACAGTGACCATCGATCTTCGGGCAGCTCCCACTGATCAGGTTTCGTCGGCCCAGGCTTGCGCCACCCCTGTTGCTGCTCGGGAGCCCTTCATGGAGACAGAGCACAGCGTACCCCAGGCGAACTTTGGGAAGCTGGTTTCTTCGGGCATTGTGGCCAACTTGGGAGCTCAGGCGAGTCCTTCGGCTCCCATTGATGGCGGTCCAGAACGCAATAGCGGTCCCCCTTCTGATGATGAGGACCCTTATAAATATGCCTGCCTCATTGTCGAGGAAGACCCTCCCTCTGCTCAGTAAGATGGTTCCAGGTTGGCGCGACGGTGTTTTGGTTTTCATTGGCCTTCAGGTGCTTTTCTACAGTCTTATGTTTCTGCCTAATTCTGCTACTGTTCTCTTGGTCTCAGTCCTGTTTTATGGTCGGTCTCCCCTGCGTGGGAGTTACACTCTGTTTTTTGTCCAGGTTCTTGCTCTAACTACAGGTTCCATAATTGTCATCTTTGTTTTTGCTATGGCTAGAAATTGTAAACATTTAGCTATTCTGGTCCACTCCACAGGAGATATTTTGTCAAGGTCTGTTCATGCTACAGTTTCAGTTACAGTTGTAAGTCATTTGATAGGAACAGACAGTCTTATAGCTCTTCAAAGCTTTCATGGTCTCTCTCTTAACTGTAATGATGATCAATTACCTACTGGTAAAGCTAGAATGCCTCAGTACTGGGCTGGAAATCTCGAGGCCACGGCCTCCATGTAACACTATTTTTGTATCAATATAGAAGTAGCCATATTGATAAAAAAAAATATTATTTATTATATATTAGATTTATTATATTAATTTATTTATGGATTATAAATTATAGTTATTATTTATTTATTTATAATTTATTATAAAAATAATTTTAATATTTATTAAGTTTAAATATTTATTATAATAATTTTCATTAATAATTAAAAAAGCTTTGCATGTAAAATGGAAGTTTATGTGTTTCATAAACTTAATTCTATACATTGTTGATATGAGATTCTTATTGAGTAATATAGTGTTTGATTCATTTTCATTTGTTTGAAATGTTATATTAAATGGATTAATTTTTTATCAATTTTATATGATATAAAATTTTATTGTTAATAAATATGTTTATTTATTATAATAGTTATTTATAATTTACAAATATTATTTATAATTATTTATTTATTTATAGTTTATTATAATATTTATAATAATTTATTTATTATTTATTTGGGTTATTTTAAAATATTTATTATAATAAATTTTCATTAACAAATTAAAAAGTTTCTCTTTGCTTCGAGATTGTAATCTCTACTAACAAGGTCAACCACCTGAAGGCGAAAGCTTTTGTGCCCCAAAAACTTGTGTGCATTTATTTTGTTGATATGAGATTTTTAACATATCAACATGCATAATTGATTTAATTATATTGATTTAAATGATTAATAATATTAATGAATTTTCTAAAAATATATTGATTTAATATGTTAAATGATTAATAGAATTGATGTATTTATGTGTTTTATTTTTCTGAGTTAAAATTATATGTAATAAAATACATGTATTTTATTGTATGTGTTTAAGTTAACTTGTTAGTTTTTAAATGACAAATGCTAAAAATGCAAGAAAAGTCATTTAAGAAAAAAAAAGGTTCCAAAATATTTAAAAAGTTCAAAAATAATATATAATATTTTATAAAATAATACAGTGAGAAATCAATACACCAAGCACACACATTAGGATTTCAAATTGCATACAAACATACATCTCCAAACATAACATTGATACATACAAGTGCAATATCAAATACAAGTAATATGAACACAACAAAGCTAAACATTACAAATTCATATCTAAGTTCAAATCATTACAAATTCATATCTAAGTTCAAATCAAAATACATAACCAAACATTACCAAAACACTTCACTTACATACATAAGCAATTTCAAGCAAACAAACATACATATACAAATTCAAATCAAATTCAAATGCAATGAATACATAAGCAATTTCTAGCAAACAAACATACATATACAAATTCAAATGCAATGAACTAAGTAAACCTACATTAAATGCATAGAATAAAATTCATCATAGGTAAAAATCAATACACCAAACACATTACAATTTCAAATCACATACAAACATACATCAACAAACATTACATTGATAAAATCACTCTTTCATGCATATGGGATATCAAATACAATTTCAAATCACATACAAACATACATCAACAAACATAACATTGATAAACTCACTCTTCCATGCATATGGGATATCAAATACAAACAATTTCAAAATGACAAAGAATTACAAATTCATATACAAGTTCAAATCAAAATACATAACCAAACATTGACAAAATACTTCACATACATACATAAACAATTTCAAGGAAACAAACATATATATACAAATTCAAATACAATGAACTCAACAAGCCTACATTAAATACATAGAATAAAATTCATCATAGGTACAAATCAATACACCAAACACATTACAATTTCAAATCACATACAAACATACATCAACAAACATGACATTGATAAAATCACTCTTACATGCATATGTGATATCAAATATAAAAAATTTCAAAATGACAAAGAATCACAAATTCATATACAAGTTCAAATCAATATGCATAGCTAACCATTGGCAACACACTTCATATAGACAATTTCAAATAAACAACCATACGTATACAAATTCAAAGGAGTAAGCAAACCTACATTAAATACACAGAATAAAATTCATCACAATTACAAATCAATACACCAAACACATTACAATTTAAAATCACATACCAACATACATCAAGAAACATAACATTGATAAAATCACTCTTACATACACATGCAATATGAAAAATAAATAAAAATTCAAAACAGAAATTCAAATAAGCAAATACACAAATTTCAAATTTGAAATGAATAAACAAACACACAAAATACAAAAACACACACAATATACAATTTCAAATAACTAAACACACATTATACAACTTAAAGCCAATACAAAAACAAACACTCAAAATATGCTTATGCAATTTTTAATCAAGTAAACACACCATACAACTTCAAACCTAGATTAGATATACACATTCTATTTTACACAAAAAAATTCATTGCAATCACAATTCAATACAGCAAACACACATTACAATTTCAATTTAGTGTTAAATTCCAAATCACATACATTCAAATTTACACAACAAAATTCATTGCAATCACAATTCAACACAACAAATACATTACAATTTCAATTTGTGTCCAATTCCAAATCACATACAAATATTTATACAACCACTATGGAATAAACATACAAAATACAAATTCAAATACAAATATCCATACAATCACTTTGACATACATACACGTTACAAATTCAAATAAGCAAACACCACACCTAGATTATATATACATTCAAATTTACACAACAAAATTCATTGCAATCACAATTCAACACAACAAACACATTACAATTTTAATTTGTGTCCAATTCCAAATCACATACAAATATTTATACAACCACTATGGCATAAGCATACAAAATACAAATTCAAAAACAAAACACACAACATAGAATTTCAATTCAAAATATTAAAATAAAACATTTCAGAGTCACAAATAGACATACAATTTCAAATGAATAATTTCAAATTACACAATTCAAAAATTTATCAATTATATATATAACCTTATTTAACTATATAAATATATAAAATATAAAACATTGCATATAAATTTTTTTCAAAATAAAATAAAAAGAAAAAATAATAAAAAAATTAATAAAAAAAAAAAAAATAAATAAAAATGAAATTAATATGAATGATTTGTTTAATAAAGTGATATTTAGTTTTTCATGCATTTGTGTAAAAGTGTGTGCAATTTTTTTAAAGAATTTTGGAATATAAATTCATATAATTGAAGTGTAAAACTACATGTTTTAAATATGAATGTTTTAAAGTAAATGTACTGTAATATGTATGAGTTAAAGGAGAAATAATCAACCCACAAAAACCTCTACACTACTCGAATAAGAAGAATGGGGCCCCATCCTTCTCGAGCATTTGGAAGGAGTTTTAACTCCTTTCATTAAAATGATCACTTTATTAATAATTGTATGCACATAATTTTCTCACAATGTTGAGAAAAGAAAAGAAACGAAACAATATAAGCATATAACTCTACATCAATATCTACATTGAGCAGAAGCATAATGAGAAGACAGCCATACACAACATATAAATATTACTTTGAGTAGAAGAACCATGATGAAGAAGCCATTCCTGTAAAGAAATCTGCCATACAACATATAAATATTAGGAAAAAAAACACATGAAAAATTGAAATATTTTTAATTGAGTATAATGAAAAGTTTGCATTTCCTTATATATATATAGTGAAATAAAATAATGAATGAAGTATAATGAAAAGTTTGTATTTCCTCTTTTATATATATCTCTTCTATTATATACTCAAACAATAAAAATGGATGTACCTTGATTGGTATTTTTCAGAAAGTATACTTAAGCCATTTCTGTAAATAAATCTGCCATACAACATAGTAATATTAAGAAAAAAACACATGAAAGAATAAAATATAATGAAAAAATTGTAATTCTATTTATATATATCTCTTCTATTATATACTTAAATAATGAAAATAGATGTACCTTCATTGGTACTTTTCAGAAAGAAAGTATAGTTGCCCTTTATTTTCCAGCAACTTTTATCAGAAAACCTATATTTAAAAAAAATATATAAAAAAAATAGAATATTGATATAAATATTATTTTTCAATATAAAAATAATAAATATAATTTATAAATTATAATTTTCTATATATATTTAATTTTAACACTATAATTAATATGATTTCTATTAGAAAAAAATCAGACCTGGCATATTGACTATCTCTCTTGGAAATCAGAAATGGTGATTTCATATATATACATGGGGATCAGAGCTGGCATATTGACCATCTCCCCTGGAAATCAGAAATGGTGATTTCATATATATACATGGGGATCAGAGCTCGCATATTGACCATCTCCCCTGGAAATCAGAAATGGTGATTTCATATATACATGGGGATCAGAGCTCGCATATTGACCATCTCCCCTGGAAATCAGAAATGGTGATTTCATATATACATGGGGGCGTTGAATTAGAGGAAAAGGTTTGTAATCTAAAGTGAAAAAAGTGAATTATTATTAATTTAATCCAAGATGAGATAGAAGCTGATTTCCATCAATGAATTACTTTAATTGACATGTTGCATTGTTTTCAGAACAAAAGAAATTTAATAAAAGAATGAGAAGATTAAATCAATAAACAAGAAGAAAGTTGAAATAGGGTTGAAATCAATATACGTGGCCATTTGGTTGATCCGAGAATCTCGTTCTACCCAAATCGATATACCTAAAGTTCATCCTAGAATCGATCGCATAGTGAGCCAATAATTCATGGATTGGGGTGTAAAGCATTGGGGTATTATAAAGCCTGGGGAACCCAATCATAATCCTGATCACTGCGATACACAATTGCTCAATATTTCATTTATTCACCTAGTGGGTCAATTCACCATAGATAACACCATAAAGAGAGCACACACGGCCCAACATGGAGCCAGAGCAGGGTATACCATAAAATCGCGGCACAACATAGAGCCAGAGCAGGATATACCATAAAATCACAGGAAGCAGATTACACCGTAAAACTAACAGGGCAGATTAAACCCAAAAAAAATACCGTTAAGCTAACACACGACAGGGTATAAGCAGAACCATGGATTAAACTACTAACATTCCGCACAACTAGAGAGGGTTATACCAAAAATAACCGCGAGTTAAATCTATAACAGCCATTGATGCTTGATGTATAGTATGGGGAGACAGTGGTTAAGCGATGAAAGCAGAATGAAAAATTAAATCTACTAAAAATCGTGGACGCATAAGGTTTAAACCATTGAGAAGGACACTGAGCTTTAAATTCAATAAAAATGACAGAGATGTAGAGCCATTTACATATACCTGGAATTGGGATTCATACTAATGATTTCGTAGGTTTTCATTTCACTCATTTAGGGTGCAAATGGCTAAATACTTTACAATTAATAAGAAGTCAGGGTAATGAAATAGAATTGCTTCTCACAATGGAGCAGATATTAGTAAAAATATCAGAATTAAATGGAATTCCATTCAAAATACAGGGTAATCAGATATAATTGCTTCTGACAAAGAAGCAATGGAATTCGATTCATACTAATAATATTGAAAGATCATTAATCTCCATGAAGGAAATAAATGAATAATTGAATCTAATAAATGCGGTGGACGCATCAGATTTAACTATTGACGAGACAGAGCTTTAACTTCAATAAAAATGACTGATACACCATGTTTAAACTAATTAACAAGGGAGATGCAGTCCCATTTATATATATATATATATACCTGGATTTGGGATTCCATTTCTTCAGCGATGTAGCGTTCCAACAACAGCAACGTCAATGATCTGTTTCCTTCATTCATTTCTGGTGTAAAAAAGAATACAGGGCAATGAAATATGATTGCTGCTGATGATGACAGAGCAGATAAATTAAATGGAAATTATGGATTCATACTATACTGAGAAAGATCAAGATCATTGAGCAGATAAATTAAATGGAAATGATTGATTCATACCATACTGAGAAAGATCATTGACCTCCTTGAGCCCAAGAATTGTAAACAAATTAACTGCCATTTTTCTTGCCTCCGTTCTGTTTCACTCTGGCCTCCTCCTCCTCCTCTATCCAGACAGACAGACCTGGACTCAATCTAGACATTGACATAGACATAGACACAGACCGACCCAGACTCAAACCACAAATTGACAGACTGTGACTCAAACCACACAGACAGACAGACAGCCAAGCACACAGGGATAGAGTTGGAGGAAAATGCTGAGAATTGATAGGACTTTGATATATATATACCCATTCCCCATCTTCCTTCCTTCAACGGCTATATAACCTTACCCCGGATATATATTTCTGGAGCCTGCCTCCTCTGGAACCTCACACCGGATATATATTTCCGGCACCCACTTCCTTTGAACCATACACCGGATACATATTTCCGGTTTTACCTGCTCTGGAACCATCTACCAATTATGGATAGAAAATGCTCACGGTGGTCTAGTCAATTTTTCAAGTTCCAGCTCATCCTGCTTTTTTTGGGATTGGGAAATGGGAAGCACCCACCTCCTCTGATCAGTCCACCGGATAAATGTTTCAGGTTTCCACCTCCTCTGAACCATCCACCGGATACATATTCCCGGCTTCTACCTCCTCTGGAACTATCCATCGATAAAAACGGATCTCTGTGATCTATTCAATCGAACTCATCCTGCTTTTTTTTTCAGAAAAGGTTCTCTTGATACATTTTTCTCTTCTGTTTTTTAGCTCTTTTAAGAGAAATATGCCCTTTTTAGCTTTTTCTTGGGTTAAATTTTGGCCCCTTCCCCTTTTTACGAAATGCCAAATGGACATTTTTACCACAATAAGTTGGCTTCAATGCATGGCTTTTCCAGTTTCAATTCATCTTTTTTTACTGGTTAGATTTTATTGATTGTACTTCAATAAGTTGGCTTTATTTCATGGCTATTCGTCATTTTTATATCGGTTAGATTTTATGGATGTATATGTTAATTTAAATTTTTATTTTAAAATTTCATTTATTTTGTGGATGTTTATGTTTGAACCAGGCCATGTTAAGTTTGGAGAGCTGGAGTTTTCAACGGAAATAAGATGTTATTATTTTTTATTTTATATAATAGTTAGTGTTGGATATTTCAACAGAAATTGTTGGTTATTATTTTTTATTTTCTATAATAGTTTATTACATATGAGTATTATTTTTTATTTTAAATTGTCAAATATCATGGGTGCAAGGTAGCATAGAATAAATTTGTAAAACAATTTTTAATAAAAAAAGAAAAGACAAGTGAAATTATGTGTGTATTATGTGGGGTAACAAATCTTTTCAATGAAGGGTTGAGTCTTTGATGTTGATAAGAACTAGGACAACCATCTAAGTTAAATGGGCAGTCAAAACCAATAGACATAAAAATAAACTTACCTCATAGATAAATGCCAATAGACATCAACCCATAATAAACATCAAAACATTTACACCATCATATATCTCAAGTTGCTAAAATTAGAAAAACCATAAAAATTAAGTAAATAATAACCATAAGAAAAATTAGAAAAACCATAAGAATTAAGTAAAATTATAAAAACTATAAGAATTAACTAAAAATATAAAAACCATAAGAATTAAGGATTTGATCTCAATATCTTTTGGTAGTTTGTAGAATGCCCCCAGATACTTTTCCTCAAAGCTTGCTAATGGAAACAATTTTTATTTGTAGTTTTAGGAATAGAGAAGGAAAAGTTGTCCTAATTGTTTTAAATTTTTTTATTGGAAAAATTATTGACCTCATCACACCCTTTTTAGTATAAGTTAGGTTTGTTTTGTATCATTGATTGTCAACATGGACATATTTGTGAGGACACTCACTAGAAAATTGAAAGAAGACTATAACTATGGAGGTAGAGAGTTTTAACACAATTGACAATGTGAAAGACAAGATTCAACACAAGGAAGACATTCTTCTTGAACCCGAAAGACTAACACTTTCTAGAAAGCATTAGGAGGATGGATAAGTCCTCACTAATTAAAATATGCAATAGGGATTTTCTAGAAAGCATTCGAACGATGGATAAGTCCTCACTAATTAAAATATGCAAAAAAGGGATTTTCTAGAAAACATTCCCAGGATGGACAAGTTTTCACTAATTAAAATATGCAAAAGGGATATGCTTCATCCTTTTGGAAAAACGTTATTCTTGAGGTGGACAACTCAAACATCATTCATAATGTTAAGGAAAATATGCAAGATAATTATAATTATGGCTTACCTACTAACAAAAAATGGTCAACCTTCATTGGCAAACAACTAGAGGATGGTGGTACCTTCACATCTAGAAGGAAGACATTCCAATAGGTTTTCCATTTGACAGGTGGAATGGAGATCTCAAAACTCATAAGTAAATCTATTTGGTTTTCTCTTTGAGATGTGGAATGCACATCTCAAAACTCTAGATGGGAAGAAAATTATTCTTGAGGTTAATAGATTAGTTACTATTAATAACGTCAAGGCTAAAATTCAAGACAAGGAATTCCTCCAAATCTTCAAAGATATATTTTTTCTAGAAAGAATTTTGGAGATGAAAAGTTTGTAGTTTATTATAATATTCACAGGAATTGAGCTTGCTTCTTATCCTTCATCTCCAAGGGAATATGCAGATCCTTGCGAAGATGTTGACTTGTATGACTAGTATAGTTGATGTTATGATCTCTAATACAATTGATAATATGAAGGCCAATATTCAAGACAAGGAAGGAATTCCTCCATATTAGCAAAGTTTGATCTCTTTTGGGAAGAAACCTTAAGGCATAAGGACTTTTGAAAATTTAGTTTGAAGGAATTGTGGTGCAGGGGAAAGGCGTTTCTTTCACCTTCAGGAAACCTGGACTATATTCTAACCACTTGCAGAAATTGTATTGAGATTTACACTCTCTCGTATAGTAAAACAAATCATTCAGGAACCTTTTCTTCAACATGAAAAATAGGGGTCTGAAAATGCTCTCTTTAGTTAGTAGGAATTGTACACATGGAACAAGAACTAAACTATGATCACATGAACGTCTCAGGATGTTCTGTAGACAAAAATTTAATTGGCTTTGGTTTGCTGGTTTATTTCCATTATAGGAATGCCCAAATTCGATTCACTCACCACAATACACAGAGATAACACACTGTTCACTTTAACATTGATTCCAAATAAATCAATAGTAATAATAATGTGTGTTACATGAATATCCTCTATATCCACACATGGAAAGAGAGCCCGGGAAGGTCGTAATACTCAGACTTGAAGATCTACACTTTTATTGGATTCTGCAGATCAAAATGTGCTCCATTCGAATTATTGTTGGTTTTACCACAACCACATGATACTGTCCCAACCTTTGAACACATCGCTGACATACAAAGTCACACAAACAAAAATTAAAACCAAAATGTGTTGCCAGCAAGACTATAGGTTGTTACATGCACTATAGAACGTGAATCTGAATATAACATTAATAAATGTATCTGAATAGAACATTAATAAATGTATTTGTAAAGCCTCCAATTCATTAAGAAATTATTTTCACAGTTTCGATCTTGGAACAAAATTCATAGAGGTTCTTTATAAAGTCAATTTGTCCATGTTTCATTGTAGAGCCCCTTCATATTTTTTTCCACTCCCAAAAAAAACCCAAATTTGGATCTTTGGAGTTCTTTTTAAATATCCCCCAAAGATCTAAGATCAAGTACTCGTAACATGATTGTCTCCTTTTATTTAAATTATTAACTAAATCATACTTGATTAATCCTTAACAAAAGATATAATTTCTAATTATAATTTTTTCCTCCAATTTATCGCAACAAAAATAATGACATTCAACTATTTCTCAAACATGAAACTAAGACTCCTAGAATCTGAGTGGGGATTTTTTTTTTAAAATCCCCTTGCATGAAATTGACTCTCCACCTAGTTCTTTGTCTACGTCGTGGTATGAAAATTTTTGTCAAGACATTGAATCGGAAGAAAATCATATTTGAACTTGAGAGCTTTGACATAATTGACGATGACAGGGCAAAGATTCCGGATAAAGAGGGAATATCTCCATATCAATATACTCTTGATATTTTTATTTACGAAGAAACATGAATTGGAAGGATTCTTGTAGATTACAAAATTAGAAGGAATCAAACCTCCACCTTATTCTTTATCTGCATGGTGGTATGGACTTTTTTGTCAAAATATTGATTGGTAATACTATTACTCTTCGAGTTGATACCTCTAACATGATTGATAATGTCAAGGCTAAAATACAAAACAAAGAAGAGATTACTCCTAACTAGGGAATCCTTTTGATTTTTATAACCCTCTTGAGATCGACTTTTACACTTACTTGAGACACAACCTGACCCAAAATATTCCCTTGAGTGACACAGAAAATGGTCTTCTTAGTATTTAAGAATATGCCAAACTTATGACATATCTAAAGCACTTGCCTAAGGTGATCAAAGTGACTACTTCGTTCTTTGGAAAAGAATGTCACGTCATTGAAGTAGAAAACTATAATTTCATCCATCAAACCCTTGAAAAAGTGATGGCCACGACATGCTAGAAGGTACTTCCAAAACTAATGAAACAAAAAGGAATCCTATGATATGGATATGTGTCCCAATGAGTGACGAATTTTTTATTATGAAATTTATAAGGCTTGAGGGATATCTAATTGTAGCCTAAGAAACCATTTTTAAAAGAGGCATTAATTGGGTACCATAGACTTCTTAGAGGATTTCCTCCATATGTCGGACATGGTAGTTGTCTTTTATTGAAACCTTATTCACATGTCAATAATAAACACATAACAAAATATCTATACTTTTCTTCCTAACTAAGACGAATTTGGATACCCACTGTGATTAATGAATAAAGTATATGACCTCTACTACTTCCATATTATCTAATTAATCCCTAATTGTTTGTTCCAAGCTAGGTTTTTTCTTCCTATGTTTTTCCTTATAAGGCTTTGAATCAAGAATTATAGATATGGCATGAACTATTTATTACATATTGAATACTTTGAGGTCCTCGTAGGACCAGGAAAAAACATACTTTACTCTGTTAAGAGTGAATCTATGAAGTAAGTGAACTCACAAGGGGAACATTCCGACCCTATATAAATCATCTTTCGATTTTCTCATGTTCCCATGTTTATAAGGGTAGTTTATTCCGCCTTCCTAATGTATTCACTATTAATACATGTGTAGGGGTAGAATCATCATTATAATAAAACATGGATTCCAACATGGACACCCCAAGAATACTCTTATTGGTTTTCGATTGGATCATATCACTGGTTTCCTCTTCTATCTCATGGAAAATGTGCAAGTCTTTGAATTCCTTGTTTGAAGGAATCTACATAAATTTTCATTGGTGTCAAAATATTTCGAAGAGTCAAAATTTATTAGGTAATGTAGCCCTTGGGATCACATAGAAAGACTCCAACACTAGATCCTTGCTTGGGTTTGGCACCATCAAAATCCCATGTTAAAAACCATTTCATCTTGTTCATGAGTAGGAACATGAAGATATTATTTAGATAGCACACTATAAGTAACCATCCTAAGATCTCAGTAAGGCACATGTATGATGTAGAAGGAATTAGGTACAACTTTTTCTCAATATTTTAGCTCTCGTAGTGACAAATTTGCAACCTATTGATGAAAGGTGAAGTGGGTTCCTTCCATCAAATATAAAACCTTTTTGACCTTGGTGGACCACTCCCTTCCTAAAAGCATGCCATATGCCTCAAGTATTTCCACTACAATCACATGTATGAACATGCTCACATTAGGAGCTTGATTAAAAGAAATGGATAAAACTTTCATAGAACCCATTTTTTCTACAATTCTTGAATCCAAAGCTATTAGATATTTACAAGGACCTATGCACTCAAAATCTAGCCTTCTTGTAACTAAAAACGGAATGACATCGTGTCTTGATTTTGTGTCAATGACACAATTATGGACCACAAAATTAGAAATATTTACTAAAGCATAAAAAAGGAGGAACTCTAGGATCTAAATAAATAACATCATATGGCTCCTTTGGTTGAGTGGATGCATCTACCAATACATGGCTCTCATGAGCAAATGTATTGTGACTGAGCCATCTTCCTTTCAGGAAGCAGTGTAGAAGCCCACATGGGTAGATGCAATGGTGGAGGAGTATAACTCCATTATCAGAAACAGTGCTTGGGAAATTTTTCCAAGGCCGGTTGATAAATTAGTGGTAGGTTCAAGATGGATCTACAAGGTAAAGAAAGATGTTGATCAGAGTGTTGAGAAATACAAGGCTAGATTTGTGGCCCGAGGCTTCTTACAGATCGAGGGGATTGATTATGAAGAAAAAATTGCACCTATCACATGGTATTCTTCCATAAGGACCATACCTTTCTCTCTCAACACAGATGGGTTGGAACATTCATCAGATGGATGTAAAGACTATGTTCCTTAATGGGATCATTGAGGAAGAAGCGTACATTGAGAACCCTGAAGGATTTGAGAACTTTAGCAGCGAGTTGCATGTGTGCAGACTCAAAAGAGCGTTGTATGGGTTGAAGCAAGCACCCCATGCTTGGTACACTTGGATCGACAACTATTTCACCGGACTTGGCTTCACCAAGAGTGAGGCGGATGCAAAGCTATACCAGATTGTGGTGGAGGGTAAGACTTTAATCATTGTTCTTTATGTTGATGATTTAATATTGATTGGTGTTGAGCAGTTGATACACTCATGTGAGGAGGACCTTGAAAAGGAGTTTGAGATGAAGGATATGGACCTCCATCATTATTTCCTTGGATTGGAAATATGGCAGCGAGAAGGTGAACTTTTTGTGTCTCGCGGAAAGTATGCAAGGGAGATATTGGGTAAGTTTTACTTGGAGGCTTGCAAACCCATGAATACTCCTCTTCCAGGAAACTGGAGGAAAGAGGATGCTACATCTGGAGAGGTAGTGGATGCTACTGTCTATCGGCAGTTGATGGGTTCGCTCATGTATTTAGTTAATACAAGACCAGACATATGCTATGCGGTGAACCAACTTATTTAAGCGATGCTTAAGCCTACCAAGCTCTTTTCGAAGGTGGGAAAGCATGTCTTGATATATCTCAGGGGCACATATGAGTATGGCTTATGCTACATACAGACAGATAAAGTGAAGATACATGGCTTCACAGATGCAAATTGGGCAGGCAGCCCAACAGACAGAAAGAGCACATCAGAAGGGGTTTTCAGTATCAGATCTACAGTTATTTATTGGTAAAACAGGAAGCAAAGATCCATGGCACTCAGTTTAATGGAATCGGAATACATGGAAGAAATTCAAGCTGCATGTGACGCTATCTGGATGAGGAAGATCCTGGTTGGTTTGTTTGGTTCTCATTTAGATCCTAGAGTGGTTCATTGTGATAATCAGAGTTGCATTAAACTCTTGATTAATCTTGTGTTTCATGATAGATCTAAGCATATATATATCCGGTATCATCATATCAGAGATTGTGTGCAACAAAAGATCATGTTGCTTCAGTACATTCCTATGGAAGATCGAGATGTAGATATTCTAACGAAGGTGCTCACCAGGAGAAAATTCGAATACCATAGAGACAGGATCAGGGTGAAGGATAATCCCTTTCTTGTTGAGAGGGAGTATTGAGATTCAACAAGATGATGATCCTAGTGAAAATTAAGCACCTACATTAGGTGGGTCCCGCAGGCTATTTTGAGGTGATATGTGTATTTTTAGAATATTGAGCAAAGTCTATTTATAGTGGTATTCTATATATATATGGTTGAGAAAATTATATTAATGGATGGGCGTCTAATTTTGGAATGCATGTGAAAAGTGAGTTCATGCATCACATGTCTAAAAATAGAATGCATGTCGATTGTTATTATCTCTTAATAATAATTAGACAATAAATAATAATCTATTCTCTTGAAGCACTTGATTTCAGTTAACTGATGTGGCAAACCAGTTGACTGAAGGAATTTAAAGTTCTAAGGTTGTTTGGTGGGACATGCAAGTGGACTTAGTTGTAACTGAGTGATACAAAGTTGTAACGAAGTTGGATGTGTAGTTATGTGAGTTGTAAATTATTTTAACTCAGTTAAGTGAGTTAAAATCAGTTGTGCTAGTTGTAACTAGTTGTAACTAAAGATACACTAGTGAGAGATCAGTGAATTAAATATTAAATTAATTCACATGGAGTGATCTCACATGCAACTGAAGATTTACTATTGTTAGCTACATGCATGCTAGATCCAATGGAGACCTAGTTGAGAGAAAGGTGAAAGGGACATTTTGACTATCAGTTGTGACATTAGTGGGTGCACACTTGAAACCAAACACACATTGGATATGCCAATGAGTATTGCGCAGTCAAGGCAATGTAATATTGAATTCATTCAGGGATTGTGATCAGCAGGGATTGCGCAGTGGAGGCAGGCTGTCAGGAGGCAGTAAATTGGTGCATGTATTTGCCAATTTTTGTAGGACAGTGTGAGACGATTGTATATTGTACTGAGAGCTCTTGGATTAGAGTTTTGTATGAGATGTTTTCATGATCCATGATATATACATAATATATGATAGTAGGGTTTTTAGCTTTATGCTTTCCTGGTAAAAACATCTGTGTTATGTTTGATAGATATTTCTTCATGTGTTTGCAATTGGCGATTAAATTTCCTCAAGAATTTAAGTAGAATGATTCTGTATTTAATAGTGGCATATAATTTTTTGATCAGGAGAATCCATGCAATACATAATTGTATTAAAATTTATACAATATAGTCTTGTGTTGTAATGATAAATGATTCACTAGGATGGTGAGCCGCTATGGATATGAATGTGATGAAAGACTCATTATGTTAATAGAAAGATCATTTTTTGGCCTATTCCGTGTTTTTGTGCAATGCTTAATGGATTGTCTATTTTACATAATAGTATCACTTTAAATGTTTGAATAATGGGATTACTGCACAAAATTAGGGTATAGTTCACCTTTTATTATAAATACAAATAAGTAATAATATGCTGAAGATAGGAAATGATAGCTTAAGTTTTCTGTATCCTTCATCGTAGAAAAATTGTTTAGGTTGTTGCAACTCCCCCTTAATTCCTTTAGTGATCCTTCACTTGCTTTTAGTTGTTTCCAAAAGGGTTGGTGTATGTAGGGGTTTTGTTGAAAAATTCTCTTGAACCCCAGGTTTACCCCTGCATGCCAACAAATGGTTCCATAGATGAGATTGAGATTTTTGGTTGAAGGGGATGTGGATACCTACTAAGTAAGATATACAATAGTGGGTGAAGACAAAAGATCAAGAGTTCTCTATACAATGACTAGAAATCAACGAATCAGTCGTATGAAATGGATGCAAAGGTATGTTTTTACATATATTCGTGCAATATTATTTGTTGAGTTTTTTATCGTTTTGATTGAGTGGTTACAAAGGTTAGTAGAAGAAAGTTGAACTTCGTGGCTTATTGTGCTACGTAGTTGGACTCTAAAGGGTTAACACTATAAATAAAAAGGTTTCTTACAAAAAAAAATTTTGGGTTGAATAATGTGTTGTAAGGCTATATTGTTGAATTTGTTATAATTTACAGTACTTAGCCATATAGTGCAGCTAAATGGAATTTATTTAAGGGAACACGAGGAAGATATTTGATATTTTTTCCTACATGGATAAAAATGTTGTGTGATAAAGTGGTTTTGTCACTGGAATCTGGCAACATGAGCTACTAAATTTATTTGTGTGTAATGGGGAGACTAGGGGCTTACCAAAGCATGACATGAGGGAAACATAGTTTTGGGATGCTATAAAGAACCAATAAAGACCGAATAAGTTATGAATGTTGATGCATCATAGGGATACAAGTGCAAAGAATTCAAGAAGAGTAGGAATGCACACATCAATGCAGGAGGAAAGTGAGACGAAAGAGGCAAGCAGAGTATTGCACAATGGGATAATATTTCAATTTTGTTTTTCATCTTCGTAATCATTTCAAGTTATGTGAAATATCCCTAAGAAGCTAAATCAAGAATCAATTTAAGTAATTTTTGGCAAGGTTATGTTATACAAAAAGATTTATGATAAAATTAATTTGTTTTTATCATACTTCTAAATGAATGGTTAGATATTTAATACAACTGAAGTTATTGTTTTATTCTAGAACATTAGGAATATTATCATCTATGTTTTCTGCAATAAAAAGTCTTAAATCACTTAGTGCATGTTGTAGTATTTATTAAATTTTCTCCTTTTCCTCCTCTCACCTTATTTAAAAAAGTTGTCATCTAGCTTGGTTTGAAAATCTCATCTTGATTAAATACCTGAAATGTATTGTCCTTCCATTCATTGAGTAGAGAATAATTTAGGTAGGAACCTCTTTTCAAAAATAGTGTTGGTGCCTTGGCATCATTTTCTAGCCAAAAACTATCTCAAGGGAATAATATATTCCATCTCTTGTGAATACCATAGTTTGTAAAAAAAAAATTCATTTGCAAAATGTTAGATGCAAGATACCTATCCTATGTATCCTCTCTCCCTATATTATTCACCACCCCACAACACCTCAATGCTTAGTTGATTTGATGTTTGCAGGATGTAGGATGCAAAAAAAAAAAAACACTTTTCCTCAACAACCAACTCTTATCCTTCACTTCCACAACCTCCATTTTTCCTTTTCAAACATCCAAAACATGTATTTATCTACTTCCATACTCAGTTCCTACACAATGAATATTGTAGGATATCTTATCTACAACTTCACTGTAATGCCCACCCTTCATATTGCATTTCCACATCTTCCATTTTTCATCTTGCATTAGTTAGATTATGTAATTCCCCTTTTTAAAACTGCAAGTTTTGTAATTATGATTAATACTTATAATGTTGGAGATGGCTAGCATCGATTTATTGACATACTTTATTTGATGTAATGTGCATTTTATTTTATATATTGCTAAAAATATAAATAAGAGAGTAGTCAACACAAATCTTGATACCTGAGAGGAAATTGTGAAGAGGAATGGGAATTTTCCTATGTTACCTTGAATTAAATGTCTAGTTTTCAAATTTGGCAGTTGAGCTACCCAACTACGAACAATTATGGACAGGAATTGGGAAGTGTTGTTGACCTTATCTGAAGGTATTAACTACATACCCATTCTAGAGACATTTGAAGTAACCATGTAGCCCAAGAGAGGGATCCCAAAATTTGATGTACATAGTTGTGTAGTGTTGTGGTATGAAAATAAGTAGAGGAAATGTAGAGAAGGGTGTGTGAACTAGAGAAAATCCATGGGATCAAATAGAACCACAGTGAGTGTTGAGACTGTGACTATGAACAAAAGCAACCAATAAGCTTTTTGAGTTATAGAAAATCCTATGTGGAATTATGATTTTAACTAAATTAGGATGAGGAAGTTAGTGTGGAATATTTTAAGCTAAGCTTGAGAAGAAGTTTCTATATAATTGTCTTAAATAATAATGTAAGGCACTAAAAGGGGAACTAATAAGGAACATTTGGATCAATGAAGGATTCCCTTTGTGCTATGTAGTCCCATGGTGGTCATACTATGAGTGTTAATAGGCCCTAACTCATTAGTTTGAAGGTAGAACAGTGATTCCTATATGTGGAGGAGAGTGACCTTCTTTTTCTCTACCCTACTTTGAATTTGGTTAACCCTCAGTGACACTTCCTCTTAAGGCATCAAATATAGGTTAGGGGAAGCTAGCTACATGAAAACTACAATGTCGTCCTACAGGTGGGTGGGATGTGGCTCTCCTTTATTTAGTTTCCAACAAAGCTTAAGTGACTCAGATAATTACATACATTTTCTCTAATGAAATGGATTCATTTGAATCAAAGCTTCATTAATGTTGTCATCCTATATTACTAAATATGTTATGGATGATAAGCTAGAATTAATGCTTAATTGTGTTTAATTTGTAGATAATATCCCCTTCAAAGAATAACTCTATAAACAAAGGAAATTTCTTAAAGTAAGTTACTTTTGATAAATATAATGAATGGTTTTTGAAGTATGATGCATAAATTGATTTGAGCCCAAGCCTCTTCTTCTAGTGGTATTGAACAACTATGTTGTATTTGTAAATTGAAATTAGAATATTGGGAGGTGTTTCCTTGATTGGATATTTTGAAAAGGATGGATAATGCCTTTTTTAGGGCAGTTTGGAATGATAATATGTATTTTGTCATTAAGGTGCTTGTTTCCTCAAGAGATAAGCCATAATAATGACCTCTCAAATTGTAACATTGTGGAGCTTGAAATTTGAAGTATGTAACCCAAAGGAGTGACAAATATCATTTCAGTTGGGTGAAGTTGTGTATTTGGCCACTTGCCATCTCCATGCCATTTTTATGGGAAGATTCTTGTTACCGCTCAAACTAGTAGGGGTCCTAAAACGGGATCCTTGGAGGGCTACTACTAGGTCAAGGGAAAAAATGTAGCAATATCACATAATCACCTCGACTATGTCTCCCTACTCTTTATGGACATTAACCAATGGGAGGAGACCCTATATATTAAGGATCTTGGAATTAATGGATCAATGATAGGGTGAAGGGGTGATCCTGGGGGGCCTATTCATAAGAGAGGCTCAGGTGCATAGCTTGCTTGCTTTGGAAGGAAAGGTTGAAGGCTCTCAATGAAGGGCTCAAGGAGAATTCTAGGGTTTAGGGACCACCATTATAAGATACATACCCTCACCGCTCAAACTAACAATGGTCCTAAAAGGGGGGCGTTGAAGGGATACTACCAGTTTAAGGAAAACAATTTATAAATAGCTCGTTGTAACCTTAACTATGAATCCCTACTCTTTACAAACTTCCACCAATGGGATGGAACCTATTGTAATAAGGATCACGAAATGAATGGATCAATGATAGGTTGAGAAGTGATCCTGTAATACTATTCACAAGAGAGGCTCAAGTGTATGGCTTGCTTGCTTTGGAGGGCAAGGTTGCAGTCTCTAAAGGTAGGGCTTCGGGGAATTATAAGATCTAGGGCTTGAGTATATGACTTGTAAGGAAGATTCTTAGCTCCTAAAATCCTTGTGGAAACTTCGATTCCATAATTGTCATTGTGAAATTGGCTTTAATAAGTTGTGGGACCACACATGACCAAGTTCACCTGAGGTTAGGTCAAGGGAATGGCGTTGAGAAAATAATGATATACTTGACATAATCTAGGAGGTGAAAGGGATTAAGGAAGGAATTTTAAATGGGTTCCTTCCATCAAATATAAACCCTATTTGACCTTGGTGGACCACTACCTTCCTAAAATCATGTCATATGCCTCAATTATTTCACTACAATCACATGTATGAGCATGCTCAAATTAGGAGCTTTAGTAAAAGAAATGGATAAACCTTTAATATAACCCATTGTTTCTACAATTCTTGAATCCAAAGCTAGTATAGATTTACAAGGACCTATGAACTCAAGCCCTAGTCTTTTCATAACTAAAAATGGAATGACATCGTGTCTTGATTTTGTGTCAATGACACAATTATGGAGCACAAAATTAGAACTATTTAGTAACACATAAAAATGAGGAACTCTAGGATCTAAATAAATAACATCATATTCCTCCTTTGGTTGAGAGGATGCATCTTTGGAGGGAAAATATATATGTTCAGATCATGCTGGAGGAGGGGCTTGTAGAACACAAGAAAGTTTCTCAAACTAAGTCGGTTTCATAAGAGCATATAGTAATGTCATATGGGGTGGGACATTCACTAGATATTCAAATACGTTTTAAGGTCCTAATATTGGGAAATGTGGAGACAATTGTTTTTGGGCAAGTTGATCTATTTAAAACCCAAGGTGCTATATTCCTTATAGGAGAAGACGATCTAATACTCATGATAAGTTTGATTTTTACATTATACTTAGGGTAAGTTTTGGTCGCCTTCATTCCTCATAGAATGGTTATGGAGAATTGATTCCTAGTTTCTACAAAAAAAATTCAAAAGAGGAATAATTATCATCTTAAGGTACAAAATCTTGCATGCTAACCTGGTAATTCTAAGAAGGAGAGGTATTTTTTTATTAAGCAGAGGTGAAGGTTCCTTTCCTAAATTGGATCATTCCATGTGTCATGTATATAGGTAATAATACTCAGGATCATGGATGTCTTAGAAAAAGTGACACCAATCCACTTTGGCAGTAGCATGCCCAGGAGTAGTATGAGGAAAAGGAGGTCTTACCCTTGTAGGTACAATAAAAAAAAAGTCATTCACCTTTAAATTCAAGGAAAGGATTTGATTATTCATGTTCATTACTAGTTTCAATGTTCCAAAACTTTCCATATATTTTATAATTGGGCTTTGGATAGGTAAAGGGTCATATTGTGAACTGTCATTTCGAAATATATCATTACTAAAACTTAGGTTAAAATGGGTGCTACATATGAGGAAACCATACAAGAATTTTCCATGTTTTCTCAATCTCCAAGGCATTAGCCTTGGCCACATTTAAAGTGGTTAATGATTTTTCTTTCAACCCATACTTTACATTTTTATTATTTTTTGTCATGCAGTAATGAAACAAATTGTTTTCGAAGGGTTAAGAACTATTTAGGATTATGTCCAAGGTGGAATAAAAGTGTTGATTGAAGCTACAAATTGGGTCTCCCTGATGAATATGAAATCCCTAAGTTGGGATGCCAAATCATCTACTCCTTGAAAGTGTTTCTTGAATTCTTGGATGTTAGTTTCCCAATATGGGATATTATCATTGGGAAGTAAGAGATACCATATCATTACTTCCACTTCAAAAATTTCTCACAAACAATCTAATAATGAAAATGGATTTTTATATCCATGACTTCTTATGCATCATATTAATTTTGTGTGTGTTCCTCAATGTTTAATGGACTAGTGCCACTAAAATTAGGAAGCTGATATGGTGAATCTATGGATATGTCATGTTAATGAGGATTCAAGGCCAAAGGGTTCATGGGTGTCCAAGGAATTTCCATTAGAATAGATGTTTATGGAACAATAACAATTACAAGAACAATTATAGGAGTAATTGTTATAACATCTTTTGCCACAATGTTTTAGTAGATGCTTATCTTGGCCCGTGTAGAATCCCTTTTCCCATGTAGACCTAATATTATATTTAAAAATAATTTTTCAAAATCCATACGCAACTTTCCCACTGTAAAAGAACATATATACGTTGCTCTCCTTAAGTATTCTCACATACACCTTTTTAAAATTTGAAAAAGAATATAATTCGGCTATTTTTTAGGTAGGGTTTATGGGTTAGACTAGAAACTCCCCCTATAGGAACCTGTAACATAACCAACCCACCCGATTAATCATGGTATACATAAACAGCTTGGGTTTCCCTCTTATCATCCTAGTACTTGGAATCCATACTCTATCAAAATTTTCCTAGATTAGGCTTGCTTATCTCTTGCTTTTAAGCACTCCCCTATCTCCAAGAAACCTTAGTTTCCTTGCACCACATTGCTACTATTGGAGAGGAGATATTCAGTGGCCTAGGTAGGAAGGATCTAGAGGAAGGTTTCTTCGATTCTAGCAACCAAGATCAAATTGTATCATAACTACTTCTTTGTCGTTGTTTTTCATTAAAGTGACACATATTCCATTCCCACTTCCATTGTTTGTTTTTCATGAATGTGAATGTGTAATGGATATTTTTATGGGATAATATTGTTTATATGTATATATGCTTTGAATTTTTTGGTTCACCCTTGGTTTCTAGTTTATCTTGTGGGACTGAAACCTTGGAATGATAATTTAGTGTTTGGACCCCGTGGGATCTTCATTAACCACAGGACCTACAGGTGAGTACATTACACCTAATTTCTGAATTTTAAGTTGTATGCATGTTTAAATGAATTTCTTTGTTGATTTTCATGTTCTTCTCTTTTGGGGCTTCTAACTGTAGCTCTAGGGAAAATCTCCCACAACACTAACATGGGGATTAGTAATTGTTGATGGATTAACTAATGTTTATTTTAATCTGGGTTTTTGAATAGGATAAGAGGAAGAGGGTGGATTAGTTTGTATGATAGGTATACTATATTTTCTTATTTTTGTAGATGTATGTGACTCGCTACTTGTAATACTATGAGAGATTGAATGTTTAGTCTTATGATTTTTCCTACCTGCTAATGTGTTAGGGAATTAATTAATGTATCCTTGTTACAAGAGAACTTTTACAAAAAGAATCCTACTTATAAAAATGTGTTGAAGTGACCCAACTAAATAAGAATTTTGTTTTCTCCAAATGAAATATAGAGTATGACAATGAATAATTGGTTCATATGAGGTTTATAATCCATATTAGATATTGAAAATGTATGATGAGAGGATATTGATGGTATTTATGTCTCCCTAATGCAATGAAATTATAAAGTAAATTGAACTGTATCACCCACCAGAGAAATTCAATAGGTTTATTGATGACCTTATCTTATATTTTTGTATCAAAGATTGGGGGAAGATGGGTTAAGGGGACTATACCAAAGACTTCATATTTAAGTCTTGGTTAAAAGTTTGGATACAAGTGAAACCAAATATATTTTCAAGTGGATCCCCAATGGAGTCAATAGAAAAGGGATGTGTTATACATGAAATCCATTTATTGGGATGTATCCTACCTATATAGTAGCGAACTTGGTTACATCCTCTTTGGTCCCGTGTCCAAGGTTGTGAAAAGTGGGGAGAAGGATATGTGAGTGACCTCTGTAAAAGCTCTCTTAGGACCACTCAGCTTAGGTATTGACCTTCCTCAGTTAATTCATTTTCTGAAAAGGCCAGAAATTTCTTTTTTGGGGCAAGGGTTGTGAAAATCAACTTGCTAATTTTTATACCAAAAAAGTAAAAGATGCATAAAACAAGTTGTTTGTAAATGTATTATCTTGAAATATGGTCCAAACCCATTCTTAATGTCAACTTAGGTCTAAAACAACTAACCATTGAATGGAATATGTATAATTATTAGAATTAGGAGTCAAAACTTTATGAATGATGTGCTTGGATATAGAAATATGATGATATGGAAGTTAGGTTGATTGACAAAAAGTTTTGGGATTTACCCATGTATTAGTTTAAATTTTATATATTTAATAAATCAAGCAAGGTTACCACTCCATTATGAATATCCTCTCGATTAGGCACACAATTTTTATATCATAACTTTTATTCCTAGTACAAACAATGTGAGTTGGCATACACCACTTGGTTAGAACTATGAGTGCCCTATAACAACCCCGGGTTAAAAGTTCGTGTAATAAAAGTTAATAAAGCGAAAATAAGACCAAGGTCATAGGACACTTATTCCAAGTTGAATGCTGGGAAAATTATCCTAGTGGGCATCACTTGTTGTGTTTATGGCTAAGGGGAAATTGGAAAAGGCAATGGAAAAGGCTTTGAAAAGGTAAAAAGACATTTTTTGGAATTCTATTTATGAAAATAAAGGAAAATAGGAGAAAAGTAAGGTGAAAGGTCACATGTTGCATGTGAGGAGGAAAATAATGGAAAATGAAGAAATTAGAGGCATCAATAATAAAAATACACTAAAGCATCAATTTGTAGCTTTTTGTCAGTTCAGTTTTAGGATTAGTCTTGTAGAGGAGAAAAGCACCAAGAGGAGAAGGAAAATCAAGCAAGAAAAGGAAGGATAAGGCAAGAAAAGGAAGGACAAGGAAGGTAATGGAAAGCAAGGATCAAGCAAGGAAAGGTTGGATCAAGCATATTCAATGGGAATATTTGCAGGTAACATGTTGCATGTATGATTTCCTAACTGGTTTTGGCATGCATAGAATATGCACGTGTGTATTTGGTTTCTTTGTTATCGATGGCATGGATTTTGTCAGGTTTTGAAAATGGTTTTGGCCTTGCCTTGCCGTTTCCAGATAACCATGTTGTGATGAGATTCTTTCTCGATTGAGCTTTGGATTGCAGGAAGGTTTTTGAGCTGGATGAAGTGGTCTCAAGAAAATCCCAAGGTTTGGGGGTGGAGATGGTTTTCTCTAGGAAGCTTTCAATAGGTGGGTGGAGATAGAAAAATTCCTTAAGGGATGGTGAAGGAATTCTAAGGCATCCAAGCTTATTTTTATTTTGTGATATTGAGACTAGTATAGGTGATATCACAGTATGCTGAGGGTGGTGATAGTTTAACCTATGGAATCCCTTTTTTTATGGATTGGTTTAGCCCATGAGATCCCACATTCATGCTTGTAATATGGCATGGGGGTGATTTGTTGAAAAAAATATTGGTTCAACCCAATATATGGTTAGGTGGTACATGGAAGTCCCTGACTTGGTTGGATTTTGCATATGGTTGAAAAGAGCTAAGTTTCTCTTGCCTTTTATGAGTAAATGTACTTGTTATTATGTTTCTTTAATGGCTATTATATCATTGTTGTCTATCTAGTTATATGTTGGTTATAATCGTGGTTATATGACATATTTAAGTATCGCTTTTATCACATTTTAATTGATGAATGTATAGTTAATGAATGCATGACCTAATTTTTATTATGTTAGCTATGGTGAGAAGGCATTGGTCCTTCTTGTTAAACCTCAAATAAGTTCAAATCCCCTATGTTCAGATATTCATTCATGACATGTAGGTTACATGTTTACCATGTGTTTAATGAAATGTCAGTCCTGGTTGGGAGGGGTCAGGTCAAGTATTGGTTCAAGTTTTTGTTTGGAAGCTTTGTTTCTATGTCATTAATCATTTCAGGAAGGTTCACTGAATTACGGGAAGAGGTATGAGTCATGGCCCTGAAAAGGTGGCTCAAAAATCAGGGTCACCAGCATAGAAATGACTGGAAAATTCCACAGTTGTTGGTAGGTTGGCCTATGGGAGCGATTGAAGGCTTACACCAACTTTCATGCCTTGGAACGGGAGCGACTGAGGCTCTAGGTCAGTGCAAAAGTGAGTTAAACCAGGGGTTCGACACCTCGAGGTGTTGAGTTACTCCAGGAGGTCCTGTAGCACCTAAGGGACGTCAATGAGGTCTTACGTTGTAGAATCCATTTCCTTAAGGTCATATAGGAGGTTGAGTCTTACCATAGCGACCCTCAACTCATGTTCACCCTGGGAAAACTGACGAAAGTGGGTAAATTGGGAGGAGGTGGTTACAAGGTGGTATTAGAGTGGGTTGCGTTCTCTTTGGGTAACACCTGATTTTTTCAAGGTTATGGTTGTCATGCATGGGGTCATGTTATATAGTTTTCATGGTCATGCATGATGTTCTTATGATTATGTTTATACAAGTACATGATAATGTGGGCTGATCTTGTAGATGAGATAAGCCTCCACTTAACATCAATGCGGTATCGATTTGATTTTGGTATCTATTTGGTTTATCTGACATGGTACACTTGTAGGAATAAGAGAATCAAATAATATCAGAAAAATGGTAGAATACAATTTCTATGACTCTTCCTACAGATCAATTTGGTAGCAAGGAGATGAGTTTTCTTCTGGTATAGAAAATACATTAAGTATTTTGAGGGAAGAGATTAGAATTTGCAAATCAGACAATGACAGGTTGGTTGAGGCTTAGGAAATACTTGCAAGGGCTCAGGAGAAGTAGGTTGAAGTCATTGCAGTGATTCTTCAGAGCTTGTCAGAATTACAAAGACAGGGACAGTTGAGGATAATTCAAGAGCAGGAAGATAAAAATAATGGATATTATGGTAGCAGGTCTCGGCCAGATATAGGTTCGGTAGAGGTGACACAGTTAGAGGTGGAAGATCACTGAATACACCTAACAAGAGGACTGGTATGTATGGGAATCATTATATTTCCTCATCCAGGAGACATAATCACAATCATCACCTTCATCATCCTTATAGGAGGAGTGAGTACTTGCCTGAGAATTTCAAGAAATTCAATCCTCCTACATTTGATGGAGAGATGAAGAAGTCAGAAGATGAAAAGGAATGGTTTCTTGAGATGAATAAATTATCCAGATTGCAGAGCCACTCAGAGAATATGAAAGCCAAGATAACCACCTTTTTCTTAAAGGAAAAACAAATATTTGGTGGGAAGATGTGAAGAATGTCAAGGGAATTCAGGAAGAAGAGTTGATTTTGGATGAATTCAAGAGACTCTTCAAGAAGAAGTACCTATTGGAGAGGTACTATGACGACAAAGCTAAGGATTTTTATGAGCTGTAGATGCATTCTATGATAGATGATGAGTATACTAGAAATTTCTTGGATTTGTTTAGGTATGTTCCTTACCTCAAGTATCGGATAAAGATAAGATTAAGAGATTCATCAGTGGATTGCCAACAACATATAGAGACCCGATTGAGTTTGATGAGCCTAGATCATTGGAGGAGGCCATCCGAAAGTTGAAGCATTGTTATGAGCAATCAAAACACAAAGCTGATCCTAAGCATGAGTTGAAGGGGAATGAGAAAGTTAAAGGGAAGTGGCCACCACATCAGGGAATACCTCAGGATGTAGGTGAGAAATAAAATGTTGCTCCTTACAAGAAGTTCAATGCAGTTGAGAAGGGACACGGGTTACAGCCTAGAGAGAAAAAAAATAAAGGTGATGGTAGAGGAACATTACACTATTGGATGTGTGGCAAAGATAATCACAAGAATATTTTACATTGTACCAGGGTTGTAGGCCTCATATATATAGTTCTTATCAGGTGCATATAGTTGGGGATGTTGTCCATAACATTCCTTATATTTATGCAGTTGTGGACAACAAGCAGGTAGATCACCAGGACTCCATTATTGAGATGGAAGTTAAGCTTTGTGGTTGAGTTTTTTTTTTTTTTTTTAATTGATCTTGGATATAATTATAGTTATGTTAATCTTGATATGGTGGATAAGTATGGCTAGAGAGAATAAGTGCATGCAAATTATTGGTTAGTGCAGTTGGATAAGGTACAAAGAAAATAGTTCATCATTGGGTAAGAGCTTGTGCATTTGAGTTGAATGGTATGCCTAAATCAATGTATTTGAATGTGATTCCATTGGGATCATACAATATGTTGTTGGGTATGGATTGTTTGTATCTTCATAGGACCAAGGTGGATTGTTAGGACAACGCCATCAAGTGCTTGGATGATAATGGGGAAAAGAAAATCTTGCATGGAAAGAAGAAGCCTACATCAGTGAGGATGGTCACAACTATGAAGGCTAAGCACAATTTCAAGAAAGGGTGTGTTATGTTTGTAGTTCATATTTCTAGTGACAAGGGTAAGGATGTTGAGGATGAAAAAATATTCAAGAGGTGCCCTGTATTTCATCAATTTCAAGATGTGTTTCCAACAGAGATTCTAGAGTTTCCTCCTCACAGGGAAGTAGAATTTTATATTGATTTGGTACTGATATGAAATTGGAGTAGATGCCTTCTTTCTCTTTTCCAAAATCAAACAAAATAAAAAAATAGGACCATGTTGACGCTTTGGAAGGTAAACTGGGTCTTGAAACAAAACAGGTTTTTCTAATGTCTCTTCAAGTCATGAATTAGTCTTCACATGTAACTTAACATAGGAAACATAATAGAACATAACTCATGTATTCATAATGAAGAGGATAATAATAAAAAATTTGATGGAGTTCACCCCTCCTAGGCTACATCTCTGGGCATGTCAACATAGCTAGACCACTCATATATTCAGTAGAAAAATGGAGTACTATTGGGGACCTTGTTTTGAATTTTTCATGAAGATAGATTTTGGATTGTGGATCGGCACGTGGCAGGTGAAAAAATGGTAGGCTGCGGAGCTGCCGAGGTTGCGGAGGAGCAGGAGATAGGTGACGAGGTTGGCACAGACAAGTGCAGACGAAGGGAAGATGCGACAAAGGATAGATAGTGGAACTCATGTGCAACAGGAATAAGCCGAAAGAAGCTGAGTAAGAACACAAGAGAAAATAACAGTTGCACTGGTAGGTGAATAAATAGGCCGTCACCCAGCAGAAAAAAGGGAGACATGCACATATACAGAGGGACTAGAGAGGTTAGAGTAGAACGAGGCTGAAGAGAAGACACCACAAGAGAGCTCTGTTTTGGGCTCGACATCAGTGTATTTCCTGTGTTTCCATCGATCTGTTATTGCTGTAGTATCTCTCTCTCTGTCTTGCGGGACCTTTGTAATTGAATCTGGAAGTTCATTCTGTCGAGAAATATAACTCTTGATCCTACTGAATGGTTATTAATATATCTGAAGGTTGATGTCTTACCGTGTGACTTGAATGTGTTGCATGATGCCTATAGTACTTTAAAATTTTATTTTCTTATTACTTGCATGATGTTCGGATAAGATCTTCTACGTACGATGTTATGTACGCATATGATTCTGTGTTAGCTTCGAGTTGCTGATCACTTTTGTCGATAATGATCTGTTCCCCTCCTTCATGTGGTCGAGGCATGCCTCAGGTGAGACTCTCTTCTCTTCGGAGTAGGGTGAAAATGTCGGCATGGTGCTAGACTACAGCGGACTCCCTTGTTGGCCCAATCCCCAAACCAAGGTCTTGCCCGCGAGACCTATTTCCTCGCCAACAAATGGTTCCGTTTCCAGGACCATAAACTTGATTAGGAGAAATAGATCATGGTATCAAGGATATTCGAAGGAGAAATACGGAGATGGTGGGATAACCACTTAGACCAGTTTATAACTCAGCAAGCTGAGCTGAGAAGTCAAAAAGAGAATGCGATCAGAGATCTAGTTCTCTTCTCGGATTCTGCCAACGATACCTACGAGATCCTCTGGGGAAAGTTCCCCAGTGAACTCTATAGATGGTGTTGGAGTTCCCATGTTTTGGCCAGGTTGACAAATACCAAAAGATGAGACAACATAGAACCACTTTGGGACCTTAGGATCTAGCCCTCCTAGGTCCAGAGAGGGATCTCTCTATATGAGTCAAAGGATACATCTTTGAGGCTTAAAGTATAAGATTTTAGGCTAGTTATAGGCTCGAGGTTGTTGGTTTGATTGTTTGTGTTTGGTTGGAGGGAATCAGGAAAAGAAGGACCAATACGAGACAAAGACGAGCAAAGAGGAAGCTTAGGCAGAGGCAGATAACTCAAAGAACATCAAAGCCATTGGGCTATGGAGTCAAGAAAGGATTTATTTGTGTTCAATGTGCAAGCTTTCAGTTGGGCTAGTCATCTAAATCATCTGGATCTTAAAGGGTATAATATTGGATGGAACATTAAGAACTGAAAATTAAAGGAGGGGGACCATCTAACTTTGTCTATAGATCATACCAGAGATCATTTAACTCCAGGCCTGCTTGGACAGAATTAGAGGTAATTACCAGGGAACTTAGAGAGACTAGCTGGTCGTGCAAAGATCCTAGTGGACAGGGCTAACACTAATCCCCAGTGTTCCCAAACCTTCCAACTAAATCCTACCAAGAACATCTAAACATAGACTTCATCAATTCAGACATCAGAGAGCAGGCAATGGCATCCACTTCACTGGTTAAATCAATTGAAATCAACATTCAGATACACATATGAGCAGAAAACATTGAGGTAGGGAGAGAAGGAAATATAAGGCATCTATCAAGGATGAATCTTATATTATACTTCTGTTGCCTACCAACAGAAACGAAATGAAATGAAATGGAACTAAACACAGAGAAAAGAAAACATCACCAGCTGCTCTAGATCAGGGTCCAAAGAAACATGCTTGTCATATTAAAAACAACACCAATCAGGTACATCATAGCCCATAGCTTGAACATTCAGTCTGAATACATCAAATCTCAGCCTATCTTTCAGTATACACAGAGAACTTGCCTCAAGAGGAAAATGCTTGCATTTCCCTGATATCTCATCAACAACCTTTACAATGTTTTCTCATGAGTTTTATAGCAGAAGGTGGGCCGAGGAGGTAGGTGGAGCACTAAATGAACTATTAACGCTCAGAAAGAAGGAGGGGGCCGAAGCCCATTCTGCTTTTAAATTCTTGCATTTATTTCTGAGATGTCTTGGACGAAAGAACGAATCCTTTCGGCCTCCACTTACTTCTGTCTGCCTCTTGTTGTACTTTGGTCCGCAGGACTCTGTGGTACTTTTGGTGTAGGAACGAAATGGCAAATAAATGCCTGAATGGTCTGCCATACTGTGAAATAAATGTTTCTGATAGTATTCCAGACGGTCGAGAGGAGGAAAACTCCACTTGGGCACCATGCATATTGAAGCAATAATGTGTACTGTGTCCGTGCTTAGGAAGAAACATTCTGCTGATTTGAGACCCTGATTATGTGGTTTTCTGCATGCTGGACTTTCCATGTGACCCTCGATGTCTTTGAGCTGGTACCTCTGCCTTCTAAAATCCCTGAAAAGGCGCAAAAGCATCGGCTTCTTGCCCTAGCCCTTCGCTCCCGCATCGTCTTTGTTTGTGCACCCAAGATTTAATGGTGCTCCGGCGTGTTTTACCGAGCTCGAACTCGTGGAAATGCGAGTTCGTCGCCACCGCTGCATTGAAAGTTGTGCAACCAAAATTACAAGCCTATCCGGCAAAGCCGCAAAACACGGACCTGGTGATGAAATTCATGCATAGAGGGATGACTATGGGGACGGGAGAACAATAACAACACGCGGTGTGGTGAAACATTATTTTCATGAAATGAATGTGAAATATATGGATATGGTGAAAAATAGCATTAACAGGGTTTGGTGTAAAAATGCCGAGGTCGTTAGATCGCGCGCTGTGACGTAGTGACTGAATTCAGGAGACCAACAACAAAGCAATATAGAAGTAAAGGTAAATATTATACACTTTGATGGATTAATGGTGTAACTTTAGGCTTTGGAGAAACACAACGAGAATGTATGAAATGAACAGAAATGCATATGAGGTGGGGCCGGGGCGCGCATCGCAAAATCTCAAATGGAGAAAATGCGATCGCGGGGATCAGCGCCAAGCAAAACTGCGCTTTGCGCTATTTCGACGGGGAAGACTTGCGATGAGCGCAGATCGCAAAAACGAAAAACGCGATGGGCGTTAAAATAAAAACTGAAATCTGCGATCTGCGCTTTGCGCTAGGCGTCAAAGGGTTTAAAACTTGGTTCCAGGGTGCGGGCGCATGGGGAAGTGGTTTGAAAGGGGCTTGCGGTAAAGGGGCTAAGCCCTATAATAAGGTCGGAGGATGGGTTTGGCCCGTTTTAATGGATTTTGAAGGTTGGGAAGGGTAACGATAGAGAGATAAAGGGGGAAGAAGGTCAACAAAGGCTAGGGGAGTAATTTAAAGGGAATTTTAGGGGGAATTGAAGGGTAAAAAGGGAAAAGAAGGGGAAGACAAGGGGGATAAAATGGAGGCTCCTTGGGGGTGGAATAACAGGAAAAAGGGCCTTTGGGTATTTCTTCACAAACAAAGAGGCTTTATGATAGGAAGCAGCAGAGGGGAACTTATCAAAGGATAAAAGGCACATGGAGGCTTCGAGGAGACTGTGTTTTCAGGGGAAATGCATTCCTTGAAGACCCAGGAACAATTTAGCCCCCTATTTTGCTTGCCAAAAGTTTTATAGGGGGGCTAACAGTGGCTCCACATGGGGATGGCTTCTTCTTGAAGGAGTCAAGAAACCAGATGTGATCTTTGGGGTAGGCCAGATGCCTGCTGTCATAAGCCATCTTTCTTCTTCAATCTTAGCTACCACAGTGCGATATAAACATCAGCAAAAACATTTCCCCAACCAATCTACCTACCCAAACTACAATCCTACATTTTCCCTTGGGTGCATTTGAACTAGCAGACCCCTTCTATTTATTTTGCAAAACAAAAGACAAACCTATTCTAAATCTACCCTTATTGCTCCATGAGGCCAGATTAGACTGTTGACCTCATCTATTTCTCTACCTAATCTACTACCTGTTGGGATTAAACTGTCCAACATGTTTCTTCACCTACATTCTAAGACAGGAAATTTAAACACAGCCAAGCCAGGATTGGAATGTCTGACTTGCTGGGCAGAAACTTGTAGAAAACAAAACTGCGAAGGCATGGAATTCTGCAACTGTGAATCATCCTTCTTCCTTTCTTGTGACTTAGGTTTTGAGCATATTAGAGTCACTTCTTCTTTTTCCTTCAGCTCTGATTTTGTGCATGTTGGAGCTGATTTCTTCTTTCACTACTGATCCAGATTTTGAGCTTGTTAGGACCAGCTACTCTGCCTCCTTTGGCTCGGATTTTGATCAGGTTTGAGCCATGCTTTTCTATTTCAGAGGTTCATGTTTTGAGTATGTCTGAACCTCTCTTTTCATTCTGATTTTTGGAACACTTTCTCTTGTTCTGAAAATGAAAACTTGCAGTGGTATGTACAATGGAGATGAAACTGGAAATAGAAAATCAATTGAAGTAATGTTTGAGCAACCTGCCATTGACAGGACCCCCAAACATTTCTGTGCCATCAAGTTCTTGCAGAAAAAACGCATTAGGACCCACAGTGGCTTGTATGATATATGGACCTTGCCACAAGCTGTCAAATTTTCCATGTTTGCCTTTGTATTCTCTCCTTGAACCCCACTTTAGAACCTTGTCACCAATTTTGAATTTCGAAGCTTTGGTTCCTTTATCAAACTGCCTTTTTATGTTCTCTTGGACTCTGATAGCTCTGTCATAAATCTTCTCTCTCGTTTGCTGAAGATGGATTGTTTCATTAATTCTCCTTATCATGCTGTCTTCTTCTGATTGGATTTCTTGGACAAGCTTTACCACTGGTATCCCAAGGCTAGTAGGAAAAACTGCTTTTGTCCCATAAACCAGCTGGAAGGGTGACATGCCAATAGATTTCTTTGTAGTGAGCATGTCTGCCCACAAGGCATGTATCAACTTTTTATGCCACAACCTTTTGTTTTCTTCCAGCAGCTTCTTAATGATTGTAACCAGGCTTTTATTTGATGATTCAGCTAGGCCATTACCCTGGGGGTAATAGGCAGTTGAATGTCCAAGTGCGATTCCGTACCTGTGACAGAAATCAACCATTCTTTTGGACCCGAAAGCAGCAGCATTGTCAGTGATTATTTTCCTTGGACAACCAAAACGAGATAGGATGAAGTCTTCTAGGAACCTAATGATGACAGAGTCAGTGGCATTCCTAGTGGGTATAGCTTCTATCCATCTGGTGAAGTAATCTGTAGCAGTTAGGATCCATCTGTGTTGTCCTGAAGAGGCTAGATGAATTTCCCCTATAAAATCTAAACCCCATTGCATGAAAGGACCTTCAATAGTTATGGGCTGCAAAGGGAGGGGGAGGAGTTTTCTTTTTCCCTCGAAGATTTGGCATTTGTGGCAGGTGGTTATCATCCTATGGACATCATTAAACAGAGTAGGCCAATAATAACCAGCCCTGAGTATCTTATTTGCTGTGGCTCTCCAACTTAATTGTCCTCCACATTCTCCAGCATGAAATTCTTGTTTAATGTTTTCAGCTTCAGTTTCGGATAGACATTTCAGCAATAGGCCTTTTGGATCTTTCCAGTATAAGTTTCCATTCAAGATACAATAGTTTCTGGCTTTGATTTTTGTGAATCTGGCCTTTTTTTTTGGCAGCTCTGGGGGGAGCATTGAGATTGGTAAGGACATAAAGGATATCAGAATACCATGGAGAGATTTGGAATTTCTCTTCTACAGTGGGATCAGGTAAGCTTTCCTGTTCATCCAAGGCATTCATCATGTTAATATCAAAGGCCTGTAGATTAGATTCAACCATCAATTGGGCCAGGCCTTGACCTTTGATCAGCTTGGTGGGTTTGATTTCAATGTCATATTCTAAAATTGTAGCAATCCATTTGCCCCTTTTCCCATCCGGGTCTTGGGACAAGATGTCTTTGACCATTACATTTGGCACATAGGCAATGGTGTGAGAATGCAGAATGTACACCCTAAAGTCTTTTAAGGCCTTAATCAGGGCATATGCCTGCTTTTCCATGATGTTGTACTTTAAGGGTGCGTCTCTTAAGGCTTTACTGAAGAAGGCTATAGGCTGTTCATTACCTTCCGAATTTTTCTGCAGTAAAACTGCAGCCATTGTGTGTGGGGAAGCAAATGAAAAGATCAGAAAATATTTTGAGAAGTCAGGGCTGATAAGGACAGGGGCCTGGGTGAGTGCAAGCTTTACTGACTCAAAATATTTTTTGGCTTCAATAGTCCACTTGATTCCTGCATCCTTCTTTAGCATTTCAGTCATTTTCCTAAGATGCTCAGCAAGATTGGGGATAAATCTTCTAAGGAAATTGATCTTCCCAATGAAGGACTGAAGCTCCTTGATGTTTCTAGGATGTGTAATTTGAAGTATTCCCTCAACTCTCTGGGGGTCTATCCTAATCCCTTTCTCAGATATAATGTGGCCAAGAAGCTTACCTTCTTGCAGCCCGAAAACAGTCTTCTTAGGATTTAGGGACAGACCATACCTTCTACATTTTTCAAAAACTTTCCTTAGATGTTTTAAGTGTTCTTATTCTATTTTAGAAAAGACAGTTAAGTCATCCAAGTAGATAACTATAAAGTTTCCAATCTCATCTGAGAAAGCAATATCCATTGCTCTCTGGAAGGTAGCTCCAGCATTCATCAATCCAAAAGGCATTTTCACATACCTGAAGGTGCCCCATGGAGTGGTGAAAGCTGTTTTGAGTTGATCTTCTGGGAGTACCAGAACTTGGTTGTATCCTGAAAAACCATCAAGCAGGGAGATTCTTTTAGAGCCCACTACCTTCTATAGGATATGCTCCATTCTAGGCAAAGGGTAGTTATCTTTCAGGGAGGCTCTATTGAGGTTTCTGAAGTCTATGCACAGTCTAATCTCCCCTGTTTTCTTCCTTACAACCACTAAGTTTGACACCCAATCAGAAAACCTTACAGGCTCAATTATGCCTGCCTCATACATCTTTTTAATTTCTTTCTCTACCGCGGGCAATTGTTTTGGATTGATTCTTCGAAGTTTTTGTCTGAAAGGCTTCTGATTTTCTTTTAGTGGTATCTTGTGTTGTATGATGTTAGTGTAATAGGCCTTTAAGTCTTCATAGCTCCATGCAAACACATCAATGAATTCCTTAAACAGGTGAATGTATTTCTTCTTCATGTTTGCAAGTATAGACTTAGCTAGTTTTATCATTTTGGGTTTGTCTTCAGTGCCAATGTTGCATTCTTCTATATCTGATTCTGCATGTTCAATTGTGGGATTTTTTAATACGTCATCGAAATCAAAGAGGTCCTCTAAGGGTGCCAGGCCTCTGGGTATGCTCTTATCTTTGGCCTGTAGCACTTCGACCTCTTCATTTTCTGCGTTTTCACAATTTTCGTTGAAATTTCCAGTTTTATCAGAAAAAAGATTTATTTCTATGCTACTGGATGTTTCTGGTTCATCTGGGGGATCCTTGCTTGGGCAGTCACCATCAAAAATTGAGTCTGAATCAGAAAATTCAAACTCATTCTTGCCCACCAGGAAATCTTCAATCTGTTTGTCTCCTTCAAAGACCTGCCAGTATTTTTCATTGTCTGGCACTGCAGGTCTGAATTTAGTTTGAATGATGAGGTTTTGGTCAGCTGGGGTCTTGGGATATGAACTAGCCAGGCAAACTAATCCGTTGGCAATAGCGTTTTGACCCCTAGGAACAAACACCAATTCGTATTCCAGGAAGGTTTTCAATATATCCGTGGCATCGTTCCTATATGCCCTCAGTCTAGGGTGTTTTGCTGCGTACTCACCATTCACCTGTTTGATCACTAACTCAGAGTCTCCTAGGACAGTTATCCTGCGGGCTCCTAATTTTTTTAACCGATTTAGGCCCAGGATGAGAGCTTCATATTCTGCAATATTATTTGTACATTTGAAACACAGATTAACAGCCAAGCTCTCTGCGTAGTTGTTTTCTGTGTTTCGTAGCCATGCCCCAGCTCCAGCAGTTCTCCTAGTACAGGACCTATCAAAATTCATTTCCCATAGGGGTTCGCCATTATGTTGCATTATGGGGGCTGCGCTAGGCTGTGGGTTGTTCAATTCTTCTCGTGGTGTGTCAGTTGGGGGGGTGTGACTAATACGCTGATTGCATCGTGTTTCTGGCTCGTTCTGAGTTTGTGTTATGGTGGATTGCTCAACATTCTTTTCTTCATGTGGTGCATGGGTTTGTGGGGAATATTCAGTTAGTTTTTCACCCTCTGTTTCTTGTTCACTCCAAACTAGAGGTCCACCGCATATCCTACAGGCTTCGATGATGTTTTCTTCCTCAATCTCTTCCAAGGTGGCCATTATGCTCAGGTCTGTATTCACAGCTTCTCCATTTGCATTTCTATTTTCAGATTCTGGCTCCTCCAAGGATTGATCATTGTAAAAGATGAAAGAGTCCAGATCGGTGTGTACAGAGTATAAAGGGGAGTTCTCGGGCTTCTCGGGGCTGCTGATTAAGAATTTCATCTGGGTTTCTCTATACAGTCTTCTAGGCTGGCCAAACATAGGGACTGTGGCATATGAGCCATCCATCTGCATTGTTCCCTGCAGTTTGGCTCCCCACGATCTTGATAATAACATGCCATACTTGGGTGGCACATCTGCCACCACAACATCCATGACCATACATTTAGCAGGGATTTGGGTCAGGCTCACACACAAGTCTTTTATTAGGCCAAGGAATTTTACCCTGCTAGAGTCAAATGAGTATAAGTCTTTGTAGGGTCTGGTTACCTCTAGACCTAGTCTTTCCATCACTACCTTGGGCATTAAGTTGTGTGATGCTCCTGAATCATGCATTGCATTGTGAAGGATCTTATCATGAATGTTGAGACTGATATAGAAAGGAGGCACTACCCCTTCCTGAAATTTCCCCTCAATTTTGGGACCAAATAAGAGGGCAGGCTGGTCATCACTCAAATTTACAGTGTTATTATTTACACTCAGATTTAATGCTTTCAAAATCTGGCCTTTATATACATCCTGAGTGGCCAACTCAGACAATGGCACAGAGATTTTGATTTTCGCAATCTCACTTTCTAAATTGAAAATGGATTGGCTCTTGGGAATGTTCAAATCTGTTTTATTTGCTACTACCTTAGTAGCTGAATCAGTTTGTGATTTCTCGTTATGTACATGTGTAGAAACAATTTTTTTAGGAGCACTAACTGAGGTGCTAGTGCTACTGGTTTGTTGACCCTTTTTTTCCATTTTTTGGTTGTCCTTTTATTTGTTACTCTCAGAACTCTTGGCTGCTAAATTGTTGTTCATAGCAGTTACTTTAGAAGATTTTTCAGGCCTTTTCTTGATGGCTACCTCAGGAGCCTTAGCTTTGGGGTTTTCTTGACTCCTTTTGCTCCTAAGTTCGTATGGTTCTCTGACCTGTAACATGGTATCTTCAAATCCTAATCTGTAATCCTCAGCTTCCAACCATTCCTCATCCCCATATGTGGACAAGGGCCGGTCTCCCTCTGAATCACAGTTATGGATTGAGTCTTCCATTTCAAACATGTTTATCACATTCCCTTTAGACTCTTCTATGATTCCCTCATCCTCATCTAGAAATTTTTGGAAAGGAGGAATAATTTGTTGATCTGATTCTCTTTGCCTGTTGGGAGCAGCATTGTTTCTTCTAATGTTTTGGTTCGGGTTTTGGTTCCTGTTCTGAGTGACAACCATTTTTTCCATCATTTGGTATAGCTTGTCCACATTTTTAGACAGTCTGTCAATATTTGGATCAGGTGTGGAGGCTACATGGTCATCCTTGTATGTTACCTTCCTCTCGGATCTCAGTTTTGATTTTTTCTCAATCAGATTTGCCTCTATGTTCACAGCTCCTTCCTGCATGTCCTCCAAGGTGGTGTACTCTTTATCCCTGAGCTCATAGGCCATGTCAGCATCAAACCCCTCAGGGTATTTTGCTAGGGCCATACCTTGTGGAGGTTTCATGTGTGGGGGGAGAGCATTGTAAATGCTGTTGAATCTAGTGGTGTAATCGTGAACACTCTCTCCTACGTTTCTCTTAAGGGACATGTATTCTGCTAGGAGCTGGCGAGGGTTTGCCCTAGTTTCCCATTTGTTGATGAAATTCTGGTATAAAGCAGGGAGATCTTGGATACTACCCGCAGGTAGGTTTTTAAACCACTTTTTAACCTCTCCCCCCAGGCTCTGCGCAAAAATTCTCATTTTGATTGTTTCATCATCAATTTCCATATAGTCAAAAGAGTCCTCCATTTTATCTACATGTTGTTGTGATGTTGCAGGCTCTTTAGCAGGGAAGTGCGGGATTTTTGATTGATAATCATTTGGTAAGGGCAGTAGGGGCTGAGGTAGGACTAGAGGTGCATACCAGGCTGCCATGCTGATGTTCTGATGAGGTATAGGGTTGGCTTGAGCAGCTGGTATTTGGATGACTGGGATGTTTGGGCCAGCAGAAGTCTGTTGAGCAGATCTAGGGTGAGAGAGCCCCAAGTTTTGGAGGAAGTGAAGATCAGGTGGTGTGGAAGGAGGGGTATCACTGTCCCTAGGGTTTGGCTAGTCTGAAACACTGAATGACCTAGTTCTAGGTAATCTGTTTTGAAGATCTAGGTTGAAGAAGGGGTCTAATAGAGCTGCAAGATCTTCTGGTGCAGAATTGGCTCTATGAATGTTGCTGGAAATAATTGATCTCCTTCTTACAGGCGTTCTCTTGAGGATTTTCTCAAGATTATCAACTATTTCAGGTGGGTTTGGATCAGGGCAGGCTCTTGTATGAATGGTTCTGTGAGCCAGAGTGTTATTTCTAGCCAAGCAGCTTAACCCCACTTGCTACTTCTACTGTGGTTGATGTTGTCTCAGGGACCGGTCTCCCAGTGGAGTCTATTGTGAAACCAAGACAATCAGCAGGCCTACTGATCACCAGTGGAGTCTTTTCGTTTAGGGACAATGGAGTCGCCAGGTGGAGGGTTTTAGGATGTTTCTAAGGGGTACACTGTCCACCACAGTGCTCAGGAACTATCACTTTTCAGGAATCTCTTCTAAAACAACATGCTCCAATCAGAGATAGACTAGGAGGGCATTTACCAGATATGTCACCTCTGATCAGAGGATGAGATTTGGAGGCTACCTGGCCCTTTCCGGGCTCTGTCTAAGAGTATGGTGGATATTCAATAATGGAGATTGATCCAAGAAAGGGGTGACTTATTTTCAACCTAACCAGAGTTCTAAGTTTCTGAGGTTTTTACGAATATTTAAGGTGAAATGTACTCAGAATTCCCCAGCGGAGTCGCCATTATGTTGGAGTTCCCATGTTTTGGCCAGGTTGACAAAGACCAAAAGATGAGACAACATAGAACCACTTTGGGACCTTAGGATCTAGCCCTCCTAGGTCCAGAGAGGGATCTCTCTATATGAGTCAAAGGATACATCTTTGAAGCTTAAAGTATAAGATTTTAGGCTAGTTATAGGCTCGAGGTTGTTGGTTTGATTGTTTGTGTTTGGTTGGAGGGAATCAGGAAAAGAAGGACCAATACGAGACAAAGACGAGCAAAGAGGAAGCTTAGGCAGAGGCAGATAAATCAAAGAACATTAAAGCCATTGGGCTATGGAGTCAAGAAAGGATTTATTTGTGTTCAATGTGCAAGCTTTCAGTTGGGCTAGTCATCTAAATCATCTGGATCTTAAAGGGTATAAGATGGGATGGAACATTAAGAACTGAAAATGAAAGGAGGGGGACCATATAACTTTGTCTATAGATCAGACTAGAGATCATTTAACTCCAGGCCTGCTTGGATAGAATTAGAGGTAATTACCAGGGAACTTAGAGAGACTAGCTGGTCGTGCAAAGATCCTAGTGGACAGGGCTAACACTAATCCCCAGTGTTCCCAAACCTTCCAGCTAAATCCTACTAAGAACATCTAAACATAGACTTCATCAATTCAGACATCAGAGAGCAGGCAATGGCATCCACTACACTGGTTAAATCAATTGAAATCAACATTCAAATACACATATGAGCAGAAAACATTGAGGTAGGGAGAGCAGGAAATATAAGGCACCTATCAAGGATGAATCTTATATTATACTTCTGTTGCCTACCAGCAGAAACGAAATGAAAGGAAATGGAACTAAACACAGAGAAAAGAAAACATCACCAGCTGCTCTAGATCAGGATCCAAAGAAACATGCTTGTCATATTAAAAACAACACCAATCAGGTACATCATAGCCCATAGCTTGAACATTCAGTCTGAATACATCAAATCTCAGCCTATCTTACAGTATACACAGAGAAATTTCCTCAAGAGGAAAATGCTTGCATTTCCCTGATATCTCATCAACAACCTTTACAATGTTTTCTCATGAGTTTTATAGCAGAAGGTGGGCCGAGGAGGTAGGTGGAGCACTAAATGAACTATTAACGCTCAGAAAGAAGGAGGGGGCCGAAGCCCATTCTGCTTTTAAATTCTCGCATTTATTTCTGAGATGTCTTGGATGAAAGAACGAATCCTTTCGGCCTCCACTTACTTCTGTCTGCCTCTTGTTGTACTTTGGTCCGCGGGACTCTGTGGTACTTTTGGTGCAGGAACAAAATGGCAAATAAACGCCTGAATGGTCTGCCATGCTGTGAAATAAATGTTTATGATAGTATTCCGGACAGTCGAGAGGAGGAAAACTCCACTTGGGCACCATGCATATTGAAGCAATAATGTGTACTGTGTCCATGCTTAGGAAGAAACATTCTGCTGATTTGAGACCCTGATTATGTGGTTTTCTGCGTGCTGGACTTTCCATGTGACCCTCGATGTCTTTGAGCTGGTACCTATGCCTTCTAAAATCCCTGAAAAGGCGCAAAAGACTTCCATTTCTTGCCTCGAGCCCTCTACTTCTCCCGTACTGTCTTTGTTTGTGCAATCTAAGCTTTAATGGTGCCTGCGGAAGTTTGCTGAGCTCGAACTCTGTTATTTAAATGCGAGTTCTGTCGCCTAGACGCTGCATTTAAAGTTGTGCAACCATGGCTGTGTTCTCCATCTGGAAACCCTGCAAAACACGGGACTGGGTGATGAAATTCATGCATAGAGGGATGACTATGGGGGACGGGAGAACAATAACACGGCGGTGTGGTGAAACAGTATTTTCGAATGAAATGAATGTGAAATATGCGTGGATATGGCGAAAATAGCGACTAATAGGGTTTGGTGTAAACATGCTTGAGGGCCGTTAGATCATGACCAGGGGACGTAGATCAACGGTGGAGACCAACAGTGGGGCAATATAGGAAAGGGGGCGGAAAATATATTATACACTTTGATGGATTAATGGTGTAACTTTAGGCTTTGGAGAAACACAACGAGAATGTATGAAATGAACGGAAATGCATATGAGGTGGGGCCGGGGCGCGCATCGCAAAATCGCAAATGGAGAAAATGCGATGGCGGGGATCAACACCAAGAAAAACTGCGCTTTGCGCTATTTCGATGGGGCAAACTTGCAATGAGCGCAGATCGCAAAGTTGGAAAGTGCGATGAGTGCAGATCACAAAAATGAAAAACGCGATGGGCGTTAAAATAAAAACTGAAATCTGCGATCTGCGCTTTGCGCTAGGCATCAAAGGGTTTAAAACTTGGTTCCAGGGTGCGGGCGCATGGGGAAGTGGTTTGAAATGGGCTTGCGGTAAAGGGGCTAAGCCCTATAATAAGGTCGGAGGATGGGTTTGGCCCATTTTAATGGATTTTGAAGGTTGGGAAGGGTAACGATAGAGAGATAAAGGGGGAAGAAGGTCAACAAAGGCTAGGGGAGTAATTTAAAGGGAATTTTAGGGGGAATTGAAGGGTAAAAAGGGAAAATAAGGGGAAGACAGGGGGGATAAAATGGAGGCTCCTTGGGGGTGGAATAAGAGGAAAAAGTGCCTTTGGGTATTTCTTCACAAACAGAGAGGCTTTATGATAGGAAGCATCAGAGGGGAACTTATCAAAGGATAAAAGGCACATGGAGGCTTCGAGGAGATTGTGTTTTCAGGGGAAATGCATTCCTTGAAGACCCAGGAACAATTTAGCCCCCTATTTTGCTTGCCAAAAGTTTTATAGGGGGGCTAACAGCTGGTTTCAGAGGCTACAGACCAAAGTGACTAAGGACAAAACGCGGAAGATCAACCGCAAGTGGGTGCATGGAGATCTGGTGGCCCTTCATCAGCTGGATACCAATTTGACCCGAGCTGTAGATTTCTGGGTAGAATCTACCTTAGACGGGTATATTATGGAGTTTGCAACAGAGTGCTACCAGTGGTTCTCCAAAGCCGAAGTTATATTTCGATATAGACTAAGAGGGAAGCTGCTAAAAGAAATTCCATTGTGGATTAAGGCCCTGATGGTGGACGAAGGGCTGATGGAATTCCAGAAATCAGGAATGGAAGCGTGAACCTCCAGTGCTGGGGGAAGGGCCTGAGGGACAAATTCTATATGAAATGTGAAGCGGGGGAGTAGGGGAATGGATGCTGAAACCGCAAGGAGGTTGAGGGAGCGACGTGCACATCGGAGGGTGTAGATCGCCGAAAGGTGGCGAGAAAGGGTGATGAGGGAGTTTAAATGACAGGGGAGTAGTCGGAAGGATAAAAAGGAGGCGCCTTAGGAGATAGTGGACATGGAAGGCCAGGTGGGTCCCCAGGAGATGGGAGGGACTGTTAAAGGAGTGCGGCGGGTACATGGGAGCCTAGCCAGGAGGAAGAGAGAGATGATGTATGACGAAGGAGATGCAGATGCGCGCCCAGAAGAAGATTCCGATGTCGAGTGGTACATCATGATGCAATAGTTATTCCAAGAAAGGACGACATTCATATCTCCAGGTATTCCTACTCCCCAAAGTTCAAATAGCATGGATCCCTACCTTCCCCTAGTACTCTATAAACCCTTAAGTGATATTTTCGTTAAGTTAAAAGAGTTGAGTCAATTTAATAGCAGTCAGTTGTCAACAGAAATGCATGCTAATAGTAGCATTACTAGTAGTATACTACGCAACCCAGACCCAGAGGGTTCATTCTAGTTACACCTCCACAAGTGAATATGGCGAGATCATTCACCCGGTACCCAGAATTTTCTGGGCGAGGTAATGACGATGTGGAACAGCACTGGTACCTCTGCGAAGCCATATGGAGGGCAAGGCAGACACCAGATGCAGGAAAGATGATCGAATTCCAAACCACGCTGAGAGAAAGGGCATTGCGCTGGTTCATAAAGTGGTAGAAGCCCACCTGAATCCAACGATTGTGGATGTCAAGCAAGACTTTGTCAGAGAGTTTAAGCTACCCCAAATGGACCAGCAAGGTCTGTCCGAACTATGGGAGATTAAGCAAAGAGAAGGAGAGACTGCGTGGGAGCTGATGCGCAAGTTCAAATATGTGATCGGGAAAATCAGCTACCCGATCGACCCGAATCATCAAAGGGACTGGTTCATCAAGGCTCTGCTTCCCTTGACACGAACCCCCCTCACTCAGCAAAAGATCAACAACTTACAAGATGAATCGGAATAGGCTATGAAGATAGAGGTGATGGCGGGCTACCCTCAGGAATATAGGGGAGGGGCAGCCCCGCAAGACCCATCCCTACTGGGACTGCAACATCAGATTTCCAATCTGACCAAAAAAATTAAGGAGATGCAGCCCATAAGAGCAGCCAGGCCAAATGTATGGTGCACACATTGCCTAGTAGAAGGACACGTGGTGACCGAGTGTCCTCAGTTGTGAAGCCAGGGAGTGGGGACCTCAACAGCGTTAGTGCAAGGGCCTCCACCTATCAAAGGAGTTGAGCAGATAAACTTGCAAGGGGTCTATCTGCTGCAACAACCGTATACCGAGTTCCCAAATCAACTGATCCCAACCACAACAGAGTATTGCGAAATCTATCGAATAGTGGGTCATCAGCCTCAGATGTACCCGATTTTGCAGAAGTACTCCAATGTTTCTAACAACGTGTACTATGAATTATACGCTTCGACAACTCACAACACCTAATAGTGTAAAGCTCTAGATGCACTGGCAGACTGATTAGATCGGGCCTCCTACATAGTGAATGAGGCTCCCAGAGGCAGAGGAGGTGGTATGAGGGGAGTCCGTACAGGCGGACGAGGTCCGCTGAGATGATACAATTGTGATCAAAAGAGACATGTGGCCCGAGAATGTCCCCTACCCAGAAGACCGTGATGTTCCCAGTGCCGCGTGAACACACACGCAACAGAGGACTACCCTGAACTTATCAAGAAGTGGGAGGAACAAGCAAGGAAGAGAGGCACGAACCTGGTGAACGCAGAACCTTGAGGGACAACAACTCTGGCCATGCAGAATGTAGCCATAGTTACACGAGGAGGAAAGAAAACGGGGGAGGATGCATGTGAGAAGGATCCGATGCGGGTGATCAGGCCAGCATCCCCGAAGCAACTGATCGGCCGGAAATGCAGAAGAAATATTTCCAGGAGGTTGCAGAAACTTTTGCCTAGCTAGGGGGAGACAAAGGTATTGAGTTACTTGTCAAGAAAGATACCAGAGAATAGAGCGCTACAGGGGCTCTGATCGAGGAATGGCTCCACCTATTTCTCAAAATTGTTGACAACACTTCCATGCGGGAACAACTCAAGCATACCCTAGAGGAAGTGTTGCAAGGGAACGTAGGAGCGACGGAATCCCCGGAAAAAACACCACAGTATGCACAAAGAGTAAATCGAAACAAACGAAGAACGGGAAAAGAGTTCCGGTTAGACACGCAAGTTGCGGGATTCTAGATCTAGGATACCATGCTCGATTTGGGATCCGACGTCAATATCCTACCTCGGAAGACTTGGGAAGCTCTAGGGTGACCACAGCTGACTTATTCACCGATCCAGTTCAGGATGGCAAACCAGTACTGCATTGTGCCGATCGGCAGACTCAAAGATGTCGAGGTAGACATCGCAGGGGTAAAGACCTACACAGACTTTGAGGTAATAGATATTATGGGAGACAAAGATCCGTACCCTGCATTGCTAGGAATTGACTGGGCTTTTGAAAACTGTGCCATCATTGACCTGAAGAAGGAGCTAATGATTTTTGAAGACGGGGAAGTTAGAGTCACTCAGCCTCTTGACCCGTATCAAGGTTTGAGATATACAGAAACAGTAGATAACAGGGACGATGCTCCGCTATTGGAAAACCTCTATCAGATGACAGCAAGGAAGAGGGAGGATTACATTAACCTGATAGAAAATGTCTTTGTAAGCTGGCGAAGTGTCCAGAGCTCAGAGCTGGGCTCAGAACTAGCTTGGGAGGACTGGCAGCAAGGCGGGTATAAGACCAGCACAAGCAGATGTGCCAGTATTGCAAGAATCCATTAGATTGGGGCTGAGATACAGGAATACCCCACCTTGTCCAATATGCAAGTAGTAAATACCTTCATTGCAAAGGTAGAAGACAAAGTACCGGAGGAGAACAGAATACCACTCTTGGACGTGGCATTACAGTCCAAAAATCACCGCAACTCCCTGTCGTGGTGGAATTGTGTTGCGACGGCTTTGAGGGCGTGATTAAAGGAAGACAAAGTACCTCGAATCAAGCGAAGGTACCAAGGAACTTCCCATCTGAGAGACCATCTGAAATTCTGTCAGGAGTAGTGGCGACGTGTGGGATACCCGGAGGAGCTAGGAGTACATCATTTTGTCCACTCCTTGGATACCATTCTGCATGCTTGGTACTTAGAAGAAGAGAGGAAGAGGGGGACCAGTTCTTGGAAGGAGGTTGCAGACAAATTGTTCAATGCTTCTCATTTAAGGGGAAGACAGAACCGATATCCCAAGCATTACAGGCCATAAAAGGGATAATGTTTTTCCCTGATCAGAGCGCAGATGGGAGGCCATTGGTGCTGAACCCCGATGGCAGACACAAGTTGGCTTTCCAGAGGATTGATAGCGAGCTAGAAGATGATAGTTTGGAGGTCCTAAGGCACCTATACTTTGAAGAGACAAAAGGAGAGAGGAACATCAAAGAAGAGCCTACCACCAAAGGAATACATCTACTTCCACTGAGGACTAAAAAACTAAACATCGGAATGGAGGAAAAACCCAAGCTGGCTACAGTTGGGGACTACTGGGTCGAGGAGATGACAAAGGAAATTTTTAGTCTCCTTCAAGAATACGAAGGCCTATTCCCTTCATTGATTTCGGATTTAAAAGGGATCAAAGGGGATCTCAGAGAGATGAGGATTATACTGAAGCCAGACGCCAGGCCAATGAAGCATCGACTACCGGCTGAACCCACGGATAAAGGAAAAAGTCAAAATAGAGATCGACAAAATGCTTAAGGCAGGCCTAATTTTCCTTGTGGAAGAAGCAGAGTGGGTGAGTCCCATCGTCATTCAAAATTAGAAGGACAAGTCATAAATCTGCGTCTATGTGGACTACCGAAGTTTGAACAATGCCTGCATCCATGACCCATTCCCCACCCCATTCAACGACGAAGTACTAGACAATGTTGCGGGGAATGAGGCCTACTCCTTCACCAATGGGTTCCCAGGATATCATCAGGTGCGTATTGTGGAAGAGGACAAGAATAAGACAATGTTCACAATAGAGTGGGGGTCCTTTGCATATCACGTGATGCTATTTGGGTTGAAGAACGCACCTACCATGGTTTCTAGGATTGTTATAGCCGCTTTTCAAGAATATATTCATAAGTTCCTGTAAGTCTACATGGACGATTGGACATTCTACAGCTTGCTGAAGGATCACGCCACCCTGCTACGCATAATGTTCAATCGATGTCGGCAATTGAAAATTTTGTTAAACCTAAAGAAATGCATCTTCGCGGTTTCGTTTGGAACACTCCTAGGAAATGTTGTGTGCAGGAAAGGGGTCTGTGTCGACCCTTCCAAGGTGGCAGTAGTCGTCCACATGGCAGCACCAGAAACCATGAAGCAGTTGAGATCACTGCTGGGGCACACGGGCTATTTCAGGCGGTTGATCAGAAACTATGCGAAGATAACTGCTCCTTTGGAAAAAGTTACTGAGGAAGTCTGAGGTGTTCCAGTGGACGGATGGCTACAGATTAACCCTCGACGCTTTAAAGGAGAAGCTGTCAACTGCGCCCATTCTGGTTCACCCAGATTGGGATAAGAAGTTCCATGTGCATATTGATGCTTCCGGTATCGCACTTGGGGCTGTCTTAGCACAACTAGGGGAGACGACAGTCAACCACCCAGTGTACTTTGCCAGCCGTAAGCTGTCTAATGCAGAGCGGAATTACACCACCACAGAGAGGCACTAGCCATGGTGTACTCACTCTAGAAGTTCTGCCACTATCTCCTAGGAGGTAAGTTCAAATTCTTCACTCACCACTCTACATTGAAATACCTAGTCAATAAGCCAGTTTTGGAAGGACGGATATGCCGATGGCTCCTACTCTTTCAAGAATTCACCTTCGAAGTGATTTTCAAGCCTAAGAGGTTGAATGTCGGGCCCGATCACTTATCCCAGTTGGAGACTGGTGAAAATGAGGGCTCTCTAGATGATCAGTTGCCTAATGCTGATATTTTCCGGGTAGAAGCCATACCAGATTATTTGGCTGACGTCGCAACATACCTCACCACGGGGCAGTGTTCTCCGCACTATACCTCGATCCAGAAATGACACTTGGTCGTCCGCACCGCTGACTACCAACTGATTGTGGGGCAGTTGTATAAGTTGGGGCTTGACGAGATTCTGCAGAGGTGTGTCCTCGACCATGAACGCGGAGCCATTCTGTGGGAATGCCATAGTGGCATCGCGAGAGGACACGTGGGGGTGAAACCCACAGCCAGGAAAGTCCTACAAGCTAGATTATGGTGGTTGACGGTCCATGCCGACAGTAAATCTTTTGTCAAGAAATGTGATGTTTGTCAAAGAACAGGGAGGCCCTCTCACAGAGATGAGCTCCCACTAAACCCGGTGAACATATTGCAACCATTCGAGAAGTGGGTTGTTGACTTCGTAGGACCCACAACACCTATAGCCAGGAATTCAAAGGCCTGGTACATCATCACTGCCACAGACTACCTGACCAGATGGGCCGAAGCAGCGACGGTAAGGGATTGTACGGTAGAGATGGCAGCCTAGTTTATCTTTGAAAACATCATCAGCAGATTTGGCTGCCCAAGGAGCTTAACCAGTGATCAAGGTACACACTTCCTTAATGAAATGATCAAATCGTTGCTGGACACTTTCATGATACAACATCAAAAAAGCAGCCCGTACCACCCACAGGCTAATGGAATTTTCGAAGCTTTTAACAAAATCCTCGAAAAAGGCTTGATGAGAATCTGCAATGCGAAAAGGGATGATTGGGATGAACGTCTGCCAGCCGCAATGTGGGCCTACCGAACAACAGTGAAGTGCTTGAAAAATCAAACACCATTCCATCTGGTGTATGGCCGTGAAGCTGTGATTCCAGTCGAGTTCACCATACCGAGCCTTCTGATCGCCACATCCCTAAAGTTCTCAGAGGAGGAATCACTACAGGAACGACTGCACGAATTACAGGAACTTGACGAGGCAAGGTTCCTTACCGAGTTTCATCAAAAAGTTCAGAAAAACAGGCAGAAGGCGTGGCATGATCGACACATTAAGAGCAAAACATTCCAGGTTGGCGGCAAGGTTCTACTATATGATAGTAGGTTTCAAAAATTTCCAGGGAAACTGCAAATGCACTAGTTGGAACCCTATTTCGTCGTCGAAATTAAGGATTCCGGAGCAGTTTGGTTGGCTCAACTGGACGGTACTGTTTTTGCTGGCTGGGTGAATGGCGCACGCCTAAAGCCCTACCATGACTATGTCTCTTTAGCTTTCTTTCAATAACTCTCGCATCCGAGAGAAGTCAGTAGAATAGAGTAGTTGAATAACTCTCTCACACTTGAGATGAGCATAGGTAGAGTCACTTGTCCATGCATAGGTCATCAATAACATCTGGGTTGCGGGGATCACAATGCAACCGATTTTGGTCGGGGAGGGGCGCGTCTAGCATGCCATCCCCGTAGGATAAGAAAACATGTGAAGTGTCAGTCCCCATTATTTCATTTAGTACTTGTGTCAGTCCATAGGATCGCCAGGATTTGAAAAATAAATTTCCATAATTAGAAGTAACCTTGCAGTAATCATTTTTCCATAATTAGAAGTAACCTCAGCCGTCGCGTTCGCCCATTTCCCCACACCACCATCAGCAGATGTCAGAACACACCTCAGCCAGAAACTAATGACACGATTATCGCTGCGGAGGACGCCAACAAGAATTAATTAGTTAAGGGGTCTCATCAACCGCACTTGTGCCAGTTAATTACATAGCCTGCATGCCGAAAAGAGCGAGAATGGCGGAGATTTCTGAGTTAGAAACATCTCAAGGAGCAAGGAAGGTCATGAGCGCAGAAGAATAGGGAAGGTTGCAGAAGGAAGAGAGCCAGGAATGCAGAGGTGAAGCAGTGATACAGGTGTACCAACGCAGAGCGAAGATGGATAGAACAATCCCAACAGTTGTCGAGCCTGAGATAGATGGAAGAATTGAAAAAATGGAGTCCCTAGTCGGGAAATATGATAGTGCAACTTTGATAGATTCAGACCTCACAGACTGGTTTGAATTCCCGGCCATGAAGCGACAACTGTATATGGAGGATTATCTGACGGCAGCCGGGACTCCTGCATCAAGAACGCGGCCAGAATTCCAGGGCCTCCGAAAATCAACACTACTGAATCTAAGAGACTTTTTGGTATTTGGCACCACGGGCACTGCCATGCAGTGTACAAAACTCTTAGCCGGATTCAGAATGGCTCATTGTGGTTGGGGAAGGAGATCCCCATACACGCAGAGGATATTAACCGGTTGAAAGGATTATCACAAGAAGGTTGGGAAGTCTCGATCACGTTCCAAACAATATCCAAGCAGGCTAGGAAGGACGGAGAGCAGAACTTGTACACCAATTATGGTACGCGGCGCGGAGGCAAGGGAGCTAGGATAGACCTGATTGATCAGCCCAATGTTAAAGTGGCATGCTACCTCATCGCTAGCAAAACGATGAGGCACTATACAAAGGGAGAGTGCACCTAGACACCATCTCAGTGGCAGAGCACTGTATCCAGGGGACGCAGCTCAATTGGTGTTCATTCATCCTCCATGAGTTGTTCGAGGCATGCGAAGACAACTATCAGAGAGTGACGGGATTCATATACTGGTACTTGATCATGGCCTTCGCCATATGGAAATGGTCCTTCCCTGGCAGGCAGACACCAATTGAGATACTAGATAGCCATCCACTAGTAATGAAATACACTCCCTGGAGGGTATCTAGCAACCCAGGTTCGAAGGAAGCCAATGAGGAGGGATTTCGGGTTCGGTATGGTATGATGGTAGACGTGGTCACGAGCCAGCAACGAATACCAGGGGTTCTGCTGGACAAATACAACGAACAGGTCTGGTGCGAGGTCACACACAACCACACTCTCCTCAGGCCAAAAGGCGTGCTGGCGATGCCTTTTGAAATGACGCCCCTAAAGCTGCACATTAATGAAAACACCTTCCACTCGAAAGTTTGTGAATGGCCAAGGGTGCAGATGGAGGTCCGGGAGGGTGAATACGTCTATTACTTTGCAGGAATGATGGCTATGCCGCTACCAAGAGAGACACCAAAGCAAACTACAGCCAGAGTGACGGGACTGCAGCTGAATCGAGTCATCAATCGGCTAAATGACAAGGTACACACCCTCAATCGTACTGTTCAAAATATAGCCAATGAGTCTCCTGAATTCCAAGCCTCCCAGTCTGCCTCACTCCCCCTCACGACTCCTATTTTCACCCCACTTCCCAATATTGTGTTTACTACACCGCCCCCAGCGGCCACAACGCTGGTGCGAAAGTCAAAAGCTGAAAAGCCAGGCGTAGCACCCAAAGCAAATAAACCAAGGGTGGAAGTCTCCAGCTCCATGGTTGACCTCACTAGTGAGGATCAGCTGCGACATAACAACTAGGGCATCCTGATCAGAGAAGAACCCCTCGTAGAGACCCCAGTGACTAGCGAGCTTCCACCCCATAACCCACTTTTTCCACTTAAATTTCTAAATATTCAGCCTTTGCCCACCTCCAATTACTAATTGCCACAATTCACCTTGTTCCGGGAGCCTAACACCTCCGCCCCATCCACTTCCTCCGGTACCGTGTCTGACCCCGTCATCAGCAGGGAAAGAACTAGTGGGGACCTCGGGACTGAAGTTAACTCGGGTACTGCATAAGTACCTGTGGTTAGCCAAACCCTAGCCCCCCAAGTCACATTTTCTGAACTTATTGGCCAGGCAGAGTAAGTTATAAAAGACCGAGCTAACCAACTTCTAGTACAGAATCCAGAACAGCCTGCTCCCTCGACCCCTCCAGACACAGGAGCGGCACCCGAATCATGGCCCAACGTCAACATGGGCGATTCTAGCCACCAGGCCAAGGATCCAACCCCTCTACCGTAACCAACAGAACATTTAGCCAAGTTAGTTGCCAGTGGCCAACCCTTACGGGTGAGGCTGCCAGAGCAGGGCACGTCAGGAGCAAAAAGAATGGAAACATGGGGAATGCCCCAACTGTTCCACTTCATACAGTGGGCAGCACAGGTGGCCGATGGGCTCCATTCCGAACTTCAACATAGATGTGAGCAGCAACATCAACAACTCATCACACTTACTGAAGAGCGTGATTAACTGTGAATTGAGAAGGGGGCCTTGTAGAAAGAAGTTGCGCAGGTGACTCGAATATTTTGGGACATCTGGCCTACTATAGCGGCCTACGACACTCAGGTACCACCAATGGAAGTCCCAGAAGATGTTGTGGGTGACCGACCTATCCACATCAAGGTAGCATGGGAAAACCTTCAGTATGAGAACAATGAGCTCAAAGCAGCTCTAGCGGCCCACCCAGCTCTGCCAGATCCCCAGGTCACTTATGCCAATCAGATAATAGAACGACAGGAACAGGTTGAGAGAGCATAGGAAACTCTGAGTACTGCCGCCCTGGAAGCGTATGACCTACTGAAGGGTCTACAAGAACACACGACGGCCCGGACTCTCAAAACCCAACCGTTGTCTCTCCAGCTTCAACAAATCAACCAAGAGATTCAGAACGCAGAGGATCCAATCGGCCTTGATCCGCTATACGCCGCAGCAGACAGCCTGGAAGTCCAAATTTAGTAGACAGAAGCCAGTTCTGCAATGGCCAAGCAGGCCCTCCGGGAGCTCAGGTAGCTTTTCCTAGCCAGTGCTCAGCAGATGCAACAACTAGTCACTTAGGCCAATACACAGGTTTCAACCGTCTTTGGCAAGTTCCTGACTGAAGGGGGAGAGGAAGCCGTCACTCGAATCGCAGCCGCAATTGAACCAATTCTACAGGAGCGGTAGAAGGCTGCAGCTTCCTTCCAGGAATTGAAGGCTACAACCCTTGCAAAGGTCCCTGAGTTGGGGCCCTTGTTTGAGCAAAAAAAAGGAGGGACGACCAGCGAAACAAGAGATGGGAACAAGCAGAGCTATGGAGGTGGAGACGGTGTTCTGCGATTGACTCAGGACGAGTCAAGAGACTATGGTTGGGGCCTGTTGGGGCCCTTGTTTTGAATTTTTCATGAAGACAGATTTTTTTTTGCGGATTGGCACATGGTAGGTGCAACAACGATAGGCAGCGGAGCTGCCGAGGTTGCAGAGGAGCAGGAGATAGGTGACGAGGTTGGCACAGAAAAGTGTAGAAGAAGGGAAGATGCGACAAAGGACATATATTGGAACTCATGTGCAATAGGAAGAAGCCGAAAGCAGCTGAGTAAGAACACAAGAGAAACTAACATTTGCGCTGGCGGGTGAATAAATAGGCCGTCACCCAGCAGAAAAGAGGAGACATGCACAGATACAGAGGGACAGGAGAGGTTAGAGCAGAACGAGGCTGAAGAGCAGACGCCACAAGAGAGCTCTGTTCTGGGCTTGACATCAGTGTATTTCTTGTGTCTCCATTGATCTGTTATTGTTGTAGTATCTCTCTCTGTCCTGCGGGACCTTTGTAATAGAATCTGGAAGCTCATTCTATCGAGCAATGTAACTCTTAATTCTGCTGAATGGTTATTAATATATCTGAAGGTTGTTGTCTTATCGTGTGACTTGAATGTGTTGCATGATGCCTATAGTACTTTAAAATTTTATTTGCTTAGTACCTGCATGATGTTCGGATAAGATCTTCTACGTACGATGTTATATATGCGTATGATTCTATGTTAGCTTCGAGTTGTAGATCCCTTTTTCTGATACCGATCTGTTCCCCTCCTTCATGTGGTCGTATCATGCCTCAGGTGAGACTCTCTACTCTTCATAGTAGGGTGAAAATGTCGGCGTGGTGCTAGAATACAGTGGATTCCCTTGTTGGCCCAATCCCCGAACCTGGGTCTTTCCTGGGAGACCTGTTTCCTTGCCAACAAGTACATAAAGTTTGTTGATGGAAACATGTGGCCCACTACCCCTACAAGGCATTGTTCTGTTGCAAATAACTCTCACAACAACAACAACACAAGTCATCTCCTACAAATACGTCAACTCCAACTGAAATGAGCTAAAATGAGCATGTGAACACTTCAATTCCACATTGAAGCACATAAACAAAACTTCCGTCAACATAACATAATGAGAAAAGTGAACCTAATATGAACCCTGCAAGTAAAAACTATTGCAGTAGACTTTTGTAGGTGAGAAAACCCCTACAAGGCCTTCTTCATGCCCAAACACCTTCTAGAAATGCTTCCAAACCCTAATTGGTCCACACACCTTTTGTCTCAAACCTACAAAAAGACTCCTTAGATGTGCTCAAGTCATAAATTAGAGGTCAACTGCCTAGTCAACAAACCTGCTCAAAATTTTTATGTTGGGCCAAATGGTCAACACGCGATAGCTTGAGCATACGGTGTCAAATTGAGGTGAAACAAATGTCGTTATATTAAAAATGACAAGAACTTTGACTTGAAACTAGTTTCAAGACTTTCTGGGCACTTTCATTTTTGAGCTAAAAATTGATCACCTGATCACACCTCCCCATTAGGAACTTTTGGACTCCAAAATTTTACTTCCTTAGTCAATATAGAGAGGATGGAACTTAAAAACATCCAAAAACTCAATAAAAAATGCATACTTTTCAATTGGTGCACTTCAAGCCCCAATCAAGGCACTTCAACTGTCTTCTTCGTGAAGACCTATTGTCCTTTTAAGAATTGAGCCAATGTTCTTATCGTTGATGCAGGAACAAAATATTGATGAGTGTAATATTAAAATTCTCTTAAATCTCATCTTTTCAAGACTAAAGAACACTTCATCTTGAAGTTAAACTGTTGAAGACAAACTTGACTCCATATTGGAATTAAAAAAACAACATAAAATTTCTATAATGTCCTCAAGCTAAGCTTGTACATAAAAAGTACACTGCTGCAAAATTTTTCCATTATATAGTTGGCATTGCCTACAAAAAATAGTCATCTTGTATAATCTTGAAAAAAAATATTATATTCACACAAGTTTCATATCGAATACTTGTATCAGTGAATGCATGACAAACTTGTAGACAAATTTGAATGACAACCTTGTACATTCACAAAAGTACTTGAACATGTGGACTTTTAAACAAGCCAATACATACATCAATGAAAAACATCTACTTGTTGAACATAGTGACAATGATTGTTCACTTGACAAAAGTACCTAAATAGGTAACAACAACAAGTAATTACAACATTTACTAAGAAAATTTACAATAGGTCTACCCAAACATTGCCTCTCCTATGCTTATGGGTTCTCTTTTTGCATCATCTTTGCCTTGAAGTTTTCTTAGGATTGTTGTGAGTCCTCTTTGCCACCTATTGCTTCCCTTGCATTATGTTGCATAATATCTTTTCCATTCTTTGAGCGAACCTCTGGATGTAACTTCCAACATTGTTCAGTACCATGCCCGTGCATCTTGCAAAGGGAACAAAATAAATTCATTTGCCAACAAAGAAGTCCTCTCATGTGAAAAAGAATCATTATGCTTGATGTCTATAATTTTCTCCATTATTTGGACCATTATCATAAGTGGATAATTTTTAAGTTGTTGATCTATTTTTTCTTCTATTTTGTGAGCTGGTTTCATAACATTTGGTATCAAAGCTTTGGACTCTATGGTTTCTCTTCTTAAAAGAAGTCATCCTGGAATTTTCTCTATAAAAAAAATTTCTACGAAGCTTCAGAAGCGAAAATTGAAACCAAGTGGAGTCAAAATATTGGTGAACTTGGTGACGTAATTTCAGAGCTTGGTTCACTATTTTTTCAAAGATATGATCTAAGGAATTTAAGGTTTTCGTAGGCTCCATAATTGAGTCTCAAATAGGGTCGAAGGTCAAAATAGTGACATGTGTCATGCAGTACAAGTTCGCTCTACGGAACTAATCCATAATTAGGGAATTGTGGGAGATAGGGCATAAATTTATCTTGAAGAATAAAAATTATCTCTAACCCGTGGGATTGTAAATAAGGCTTATAGGGCTACTACAAGACCAAAGTTCAAATCTCGGGGATATGAAATCACATAGATACATCAGGTTCACTATCGAGCTCCTCGTAACTTTTGTTTGGAAAATCAGTTTGTAGTGATTCCAAGGGAATATTGAAGAATTAATATCAGTATTGGGTTCTAAAATGCCTCCAAAAAAGAATTCCACACCCATTAATCCCTCAGAATCTCTACCATGACACATGAAGAGGAAGAAATGAAACATGATATATCAAAAGTATGAGACCAAATGCAAAAATTTCGCTCTCACAAAGAGTAAAGAAAAATGAAATTGAAGCTAATATAGAAGGTAGGGAAGCTAATATGAAAGCTAATATGGAATCTTTAAAGGATGGTTTAAAATTAGACATGGAAGGTTTCAAGGAAGGTCTGGCAAAGTTGCTACAATAAATGATTTCTAATGACGAAAAGGTATTAGATGAAACTTATGATGAGTAAAAAAATGCTAATCATGATTCCATTGCTAATCATGATTCCATTAGTAATATCAATATTCCACCATATGACATTGGATTTAAGACCCACCATATTCCAAATATTGATATGAGGAATTTTTATGCCAATGATCCAGTATCATGGATACTACAAATGGAGCAATACTTTGATCTCCATAATGTGCAACACACACAAAACGTACACATTGAAATTTTATATTTAGAACCCAATCAGTTTGTATGGTATCAATGGATTTGTTCTCGTAAACCACTTGTAACTTGGTCAATTTTTATAGAGGAAATGATAGCACATTATGAGGATACAAATAGAAACACCTTCTTTAGCCATTTGATAAATTTCAAACAAAATGATTCAATGGTGGAGCACATTAAGGACTTCCAAAAATTGAATATAAGGGTAAATGATATTCCAGAGGAACATAGGATGTATGTCTTCATAGGGACTTTGTACTAGCCATTAGTAATGTTTACTTTCCCATAGCAATATTTACCAACCCGTAATGATAATTTACTACTGAGGAATTTTTGGTCAGTTGGGTCCACATGTAAATCTATAAATAGATTAAGGACGAGGGGTAAAAGATATAACTTGTTAGTACATCTTGAGATGGAGACATATAGCCTTGCGTTGTAATGATAAATGATTCACTAGGATGGTGAACCGGTATGGATATGAATGTGATGAAAGACTCGTTATGTTAATAGAAAGATCATTTTTTGGCCTATTTTGTGTTTTTGCGCAATTCTTAATGGCTTGTCTACTTTACATAATATTATCACTTTAAATGTATGCATAATGGGATTACTGCACAAAATTATCGTATAGTTCACTTTTTTTATGAACACTAATTAGTAATAATATGTTGAATATAGGAAATGATAGCTTAAGTTTCCTATATCCTTCATCATATCAAAATTGTCTAGGTTCTTACAACTCTCCCTAGATTCCTCTAGTGATCCTTCACTTGCTTTCAGTTGTTTCCAAAAGGGTTGGTATATGTAGGGGTTTTGTTGAAAAATTCTCTCGAACCCTGCGTTTACCCCTGCATGCCAACAAATGGTTCCATACATGAGATTGAGATTTGTGGCTGAAGGAGATGTGGATACCTACTAAGTAAGATATACAATAGTGGGTGAAGACAAAAGAGCAAGAGTTCTCTATACAATGACAAGAAATCAACGAATCAGTCATAAGAAATGGATGCAAAGGTATGTTTTTACATATTTTCATGCAATATTATTTGTTGAGTTTCTGATCGTTTTGATTGAGTGGTTACAAAGGTTGGCAAAAGAACATAGAACTTGGTGCCCTATTGTACTACGTAGTTGGACTCTAAAGGGTTAACACTATAAATAAAAAGGTTTCTCACATAGTTTTTTTTTGGTTGAATAATGTGTTGTTAGGCTATATTGTTGAATTTGTTGAAATTTACGGTAGTTAGTCATATAGTGCAGCTAAATGAAATTTATTTAAGGGAACACGGGGAAGATATTTGATATTGTTGCCTACATGGATAAAACAGTTGTGTGATAAAGTGGTTATATCATTGGAATATGACAACATGAGCTACTAAATTTCTTTGTGTGTAATGGGGAGACTAGGGGGTAGTCGTAGCACGACATGAGGGAAGCATAGTTTTGGGATGCTACAAAGAACCAGTAAAGACCGAATAAGTTATGAATGTTGAGGCATCATAGGGATAAAATTGCAAATAATTCAAGAAGAGTAAGAATGCACACATCAATGCAGAAGGAAAGTGAGATGAAAGAGGTAAGCAGAGTGTTGCACAGTGGGATAATATTTCAATTTGATTTTTCATCTTTGCAATTATTTCAAGTTATTTGAAATGTCCCCGAGAAGCTAAATCGAGAATCAATTTACCTAACTTTTGGCAAGGTTATGTTATACAAAAAGATTTATGATAAAATTACTTTTTTTTTATCATACTTCTAAATGAATGGCTAGATATTTCATACAATTTAAGTTCTTGTTTTATTCTAGAACCTTAGGAATATTATCATCTACGTTTTCTGCAGTAACAAGTCTTAAATCACTTAGTGAATGTTGTAGTATTTGTTAAAATTTCTCCTTTTCCTCCTCTCACCTTATTTAAAAAAATTGTCATCTAGCTTGGTTGGAAACTCTCCTCTTGGTTAAATACCTAAAAGGTATTGTCCTTCCATTCATTGAGTAGAGAATAGTTTGGATAAGAACCTCTTTTCAAAAATAGTGTTGGTGCCTTGGCATCATTTTCTAGCCAAAAACTATCTCAAGGGAATAGTATATTCCATCTCTCATGAATACGATAGTTTGTAATTTTTTTTTTTCATTTTCAAAATGTTAGATGAAAGATACCTATCCTCTGTATCCTCTCTCCCTGCATTATTCACCACCCCACAACACCTCAACACTTAGCTGATTTGATGTTTGCAGGATGTCAGATGCAAAAAAAAAACACTTTTCCTCAACAACTTGTTGGGGTTCCCATGTTTTGGCCAGATTGGCAAGACCAAAAGATGAGACAACATCAGAACCGCTTTGGGGCCCTAGGATCTATCCCTCCTGGACCCGGAGAGGGATCTCTCCAATAAAAAAAAGAATGATATATCTTTGAAGCTCAAAATGAGGTATTAGGCTAGGTATGAAGCACAAAGGGGGTTTCAAATGATTTGGTTGGTTGGTTGCTGGGTTGGTCATGAGATCATAGACTGAGAAAGTAATGGGAGAAAAGGAACAAAGCAGCAGGATGTTTCAGCAAAGGGGATAGGCCGAGAAAGTGTCGTCCATTGGGTTATGGAGTCATGAAAGGAAGTTACATGCAACAACTAGCCAGGGCTTTCAAAGGGCAAGTCATCTATACCAAAGGATCTTTTAGATAGATGATGGGATGGAACATTAAGGAAAGAAGGTGGAAGAAAGAAAGACAACCAAATTTCTGTCTATAGATCAGGTCAGAGGTCATTTAACTCCAGAACTGCTTGGACATACTCAAAGGAAGCTCTCAAAGAGGGACAAAGGGGCTGCTTATAGATCGGACCAGAGGTCATTTAACTCCAGGTCTGCTTTAGCAACTCCAAGGGAAAAACAGATATAAATTTGACAAAGAAACCTCCAAGCAGTAAACCCCCAAGTTCATACATCAGCCAGCAGGCAATAACATCCACTACACTAGTTAAACCACATGAATTCACTCTTAGATAACACATAAAGTAGAAAACATTAAAGGTAGGGAGAGTAGGAACATAGGGCACCTAACAAGGGTGAATCCTATGCTATACTTCTGTTGCCTACCAGAAGAACATGAAACAATATGAAAATGTAATAAATAGAGTTAGGAAAAACATCACCAATAGTAATAGACCAGGATCCTGTGAAATGTGCTTTGATTAATTGATGCAAAACCAATCATGTACACTATAGCTCAATGGTTGATACAATCCAAACTTTCTCCTCCCAGCCTATTACATAATAACTACTCTGCTACTCCCTCCCAAGACTGTTCTAACAGTCAAACCGAATCCCTCTGACGGCAACAACCGAACAACTGAACAACAACAACAACAAGGCCACACTAACAACCAACAACCTTTACAATAGTTCTCGGGGATTTCTTATAGGAGAATGAATAAAACAGAGGTTGATACAAATTAAATGAGCCTCATTAAGACAGAATGGTCGAGGAGTTCCTGCCCATGCTGCTTAATGGCTCTGCAGTTCTGTATGTACTCTGTAGGCTATTTGGAAGCCTCTGTCAGGTCGAAATTGACCTCTGATATGTTCCTTGTAATCCTCTCGGTTGTCTGGAGTTCTGCGCTGCCTTCTAGGTCTGGTTAACTGGTTTAAATTCTGCGGGCTTCTCCATACCTCCATTACTACTGCTCAGACAGTCTTTAATGAAGCTCTGTCAGTGCAATTAACTGCTTATGGGCTCGAGGCGGCATGGAGAGCGCTGTAGGAATGGTGTACGTCTGGAGAAAAAGTTATGCTGAATATTAAACACAGATAAGACTGTTGCGTGTGCTTAAGTCTTCAAACTGAGCCTTAATCCTTTGAATTGTGGAGTCAAACATTAATAATATCAACAATAGCATTAACCTCCTTTGAATCCTTTCTGCTAATTCGCTGGAAAATGCTGAATAGACCTCTCTGTGTTGTCTGCACAATTAAAATAAACCTGTTACAAACCGAGCAGGGGTGGAGAAATGTTGCGGAGGCGGAGAAATGGTGGCGAATCAGTGGCGAAAATAATGGAGAATGGCGAAAGAAATGGTTAATAATGTAAAAGCCCAAAGATTAAAGCTTGGGTGTAATACAAAGGAAAACACAGGAATACAATGAAGTGGAGCTATGGATGTGGGACCCAGTCACGGCGGAGGGCGATTAGTTTTGGACCGTCAGATCAAGGGGAGGATGGACGGTCGGGATGAAATCGGGAAATCACAATCGGAGGAGGACGGAGGTGACATACATTGAAACTTCCGATTGCGATTAGCAGGGACAAGCGACAGCCGTTCGATCGTTGATCGGACGGACGGATGGGATTAAATCGGGAGACGGAAGAATCAGGAATCGGAGGGGAGGACTTGCGATTGCGATCGGAGGTCGGGGCGCGATTGAGCGCTAGCCGTTGGATCTGGAGATGAGATCAACGGTTCACGTTCCATCGGAGGGAGAGCACGATCGGGGGTCGGAAGACAGGACTTGCGATTGCGATCGGAGGGGATTTGCGATTGAGCACTGGCCGTTGGATCCAAAGATCATATCAACGGCTCACATTCAATCAGAGGGAGGGTGTGATCGGAGTGATCGAGAGAGGAGTTGGGATTGCGATTGGCAGGGAGTTTGCGATGACCGTCGGATCAGCGGGGAGGATGGACGATCGGGATGTAATGAGGAGATTGCAATCGGGGCAGCACCACTGGGATTTGCGATTGCGATCAGACGGGGGTTGCGATTAGCGCTCCACCGTTGGATCTGAATAGCAGATCAACGACATTGATCACATCGCGAGACTTGTTCAATAAACAATCGCATCGGAACTTTTGGAGATTACAAAGGAACTTGACCTCCCGCCGATCTTCCGATTGCGATTAGCTCTTGGTCCCGGCGCAAGGGCATGTGTGGGAAGTGGTTGAGGGGCTAGCGGGAAGGGAGCTTAGGCCTATTACAAGGTCAGAAAGTGGGTTTTAGCCCATTTAAATGGAATTTGAAGGCCAAGGAAGGGAACGATATAGGAGTAAGGGGGAAAATGGTCAACAAAGGCTAGGGGGAAATTTAAAGAAGATTTTGGGGGAATTTGAAAGGTAAGAAGGGAAATGGGAGGAGAGACAAAATAGAAGCTAGGTGGGGGGAAATAAGAGGGAAAAGGAGGCCTCTGGGAATTTCTTCACAAACAGAGAGGCTTTATAAGGGAAATCAGCAAAGGAATTTTGACAAAGGACACAGGCACAAGGAGGCTTCAAGGATGATGTGTCTTCAGGGGAGATGCATTCCTTGAAGGCTCAAAAACAATTTAGCCTCCTATTTTCTTGTCAAAAAATTTATGGGGGGGGCTAACACAACCCACTCTTATACTTCACTTCCACAACCTCTGTTTTTCCTTTTGAAACATCCAAAACATATATTTATCCACTTCCATACTCAATTTATACACGATGCATATTATATGATACCTCATCTGCAACTTCACTGTAACGCCCACCCTGCATATTGCATTTCCACATCTTCCATTTTGCATCTTGCATTAGTTATATTATGTAATAACCCTTTTTAAAACCACAAGTTTTGTAATTATAATTAATACTTATAATGTTGGAGATGGCTAGCATCGATATCTTGACAGACTTTATTTGATGTAATGTGCATTTTATTTTATATTGCTAAAAATATAAATAAGAGAGTAGTCAACACAAATATTAATACCTGAGAGGAAATTGTGAAGAGGAATGGGGATTTCCTATGTTACCTTGAATTAAATGTCTAGTTTTCAAATTTTGCAGTTGAACTACCCAACTACCAAAAATTAAGGAAAGGAATTGGGAAGTGTTGTTGAACTTATCCGAAGGTATTGACTACATACCCATTCTAGAGACATTTGAAGTAACCATGTAGCCCAAGAGAGGGATCCCAAAATTTGATGCAGATAGTTGTGTAGTGTGGTGGTATGCAAATAAGTAGAGGAAATGTAGAGAAGGGTGTGTGGACTAGATAAAATCCATGGGATCAAATAGAACCACAGTGAGCTTTGAGACTGTGACTATGAACAAAAGCAACCAATAAGATTTTTGAGTCATAGAAAATCCTATGTGGAATTGTGATTTTAACTAAATTAGGATGAGGAAGTTAGTGTGGAATCTTTTAACCTAAGCTTGAGTAGAATTTTCTATATAATTGTCTTAACTAATCACATAAGGCACTAAAATGGGAACTAATAAGGAACATTTGGATCAATGAAGGATTACGTTTGTGCTATGTAGTCCCATGGTGGTCATACTATGAGTGTTAATAGGCCTTAACTCATTGGTTTGAAGGTATACCATTGATTCCTATATGTGGAGGAGAGTGACCTTCATGTTCTCCACACTACTTTGAATCTTTTTAACCCTTAGTGATACTTCCTCTTAGGGCATTAAATCTAGGTTAGGGAATCTAGATACATGAAAAGTACAATGTAGTTGAGCCTATGGGTGGGTGGGATGTGGATCTCCCTTATTTAGTTTCCAACAAAACTTAAGTGACTCAGATAAATACATATATTTTCTCTAATGAAATGGATTCATTTGAATCAAAGCTTCATGAATGTTGTCATCCTAGGTTACTGGATATTTTATGGATCATAAGCTAGAATTAATGCTTAATTGTGTTTAATTTGTAGCTACTAGTCCGTTCAAAGAATAACTCTATAAACAAAGGGAATTTCTTAAAGTAAGTTACTTTTGATAAATATAATGAATGGTTTCTGAAGTATGATGCATAAGTTCATTTGAGCCCAAGCCTCTACTTCTATTTTGTTAGTATGTTTGGCTACTACTAGGCTAATAGTGGTATTGAACAACTATGTTGTATTTGTAAATTGAAATTATAATATTGGGAGGTGTTTCTTTGATTAGATATTTTGAAAAGGACGAACAATGCCTTTTTTAGGGAAGTTTGGAATGATAATATGTATTTTGTGGTTAAGGAGCAGGTTTCCTCAAGAGATAAGCCATAATAATGACCTCTAAAATTGTAACATTTTGGATCTTGAAATTTGAAGTATGCAACCCAAATTAAGGAGTGATAGATATCATTTCGGTTGGGTAAAGTTGTGGATTTGGCCACTTTCCATCTCCATGCCATTTTTATGGGAAGATGCTTGTTACTGCTCAAACTAGTATGGATCCTAAAAGTGGATCCTTGGAGGGCTACTACTAGGTTAAGGGAAAAAATGGAGCAATAACATGTTATCACCTCGACTATGTCTCCCTACTCTTTATCACTCGATATAATAAGGATCATGAAATTAATGGATCAATGATAGGGTGAAGGGGCGATCCTGGGGGGATATTCACAAGAGAGGCTTAGATGCATAGCTTTCTTGCTTGGAAGGCAAGGTTGAAGGCTCTCAATGAAGGGCTCAAGGAGAATGCTAGGGTTTAGGGACCACCATTATAAGATACATACCCTTACCGCTCAAACTAACAAGGGTCCTACAAGGGGGGCTTTGAAGGGATACTACCAGGTTAAGGGAAACAATGGAGCAATAGCCTGTTGTAACCTCGATTATGGCTCCCTACTCTTTATGGACTTCCACCTATGAGAGAATACCTTTTGTAATATGGATCATGAAATGAATGGATCAATGATAGGGTGATAAGTGATCCTAGAAGACTATTCACAAGAGAGGTTCAAGTGTATGGCTTGCTTGCTTTGGAGGGCAAGGTTGAAGTCTCTAAAGGAAGGGCTTCAAGGAATTCTAAGATCTAGGGCTTGATTATATGACTTGTAAGGAAGATTCTTAGCTCCTAAAATCCTTGTGGAAACTTGGATTCCATAATGGTCTTTGTGAAATTGGCTTTGACAATTTATGGGACTGCACGAGACCAAGTGCACCTGAGGTTAGGTCAAGAGAATGGGGTTGAGAAAATAATGATATACTTGACCTAATCTAGGAGGAGAAAGGGATCAAGGAAGGAATTTTCAATGAAAGGTAATGCAGTGATCCCAGTGAGTTTTCTAGCTTAAGGAAACCAAGGGCAAGACTTGGTCTTCGAGATAGGGCTTGTGATATCTCAATATACCACTGTCAGAATCTCATGAAATTTGGAGGGCTTATTGAGGACACACTAGTGTTATTGTGGACCAAAAATATAAGTATTTGGATGGCTAGATTGTGAGATAATTGATTCCCTAGGTGACCTATGTAGGCTAGGTCTAGAAAAGTGGGGAATGTGAAGGAAATAAGCTTTGAGGTGATCACCTCCTGAGGACCAGTGCTTAATACTTATCGGGATATTGTAGTCAAGTTTAATTATTACTTTGGGCTTTTGTTTTTTCTATGTCAAGGAGGCCTTAAAGACAAATTTTCATAGCATTAGGACAACAACAAAATACACTTCAAGGAATTTATACTTCATTTTACAAAACATATGGCTTATCTAGACTAATTTCAATGATGAAGCATCTCTAGGAACATTCAATCATAATACATGGCCCATACATGAAGCATCACTAACTAGAAATAAAATTTCCACAACTTCGCATAAATGGATGCAGGAAATTAGTCCTAGTATGGTGAAATCCCATCGACAATGTATATGAAAAAAACATAAAGAAAAAATAGAATTAAATTGCACTTAAATGTATTAAGACTATATCTAACCATCAAAAAAATTCCAATCAAGAAGCTCCAAGACAAGAGAAAATGATCCAATCATCAAAATTCATTCCATGCTCCAAAACTTTGACCTCCAAGAAGGATAACGAATTTATATAAACATATACAAGTCCAATTCAAATGATGATGCTAAAATGAATTCACATCACTTGTGTTTATACACTTCTAATGAGTTTGATTTAGCTAATGAGGCCCACCAAACTAGCTCATAAACAAAAGAATGAGCCTCTCAAGAGGTTAAATGATCAATAGTACATGTTGTTGGGACTGTTAGTGTCAATCTTGTCATACTACCATCAGTGATCAAACTTAATCTTTTTCATTTGCATATTAGTAGTCCCATACCATAAATTTTCATCATTCCATTAGGTCATGGATTCATTGATGGTAGTGGTCTTTCATCAGTTTTCCCTGATGTGAAACTTGCTGATTCCCCTCTCTATGGTCTTTAGTCATGATTCAATTTCACTCCACAATTCATATTATTAGGTCATAGGGTTGGTCTCATTAGGTTCTAGGCTCTCATCATGATCAAGTTATGAGTCAAGTGTCAATAAATGTCAGCAAGATCATGAGGGGGACAAATAAACTCAGAGGCATAGTATTCGGAAAGGTCAAAGAATTGTTCTATTGAGCTCGATGTAATTTTCACCTCAAAACCATGTTTTGAGGTGAAAATATGGTACTTTGATTTTATTATCATCTTTTATGTAATTTCATGTCTTCATATGTAATAAGTTGCACTTCAGAAGCTGCTATCTCCACAAAGCCACCACCCTACCTTTTAGAGGCGTTTTCCATAGCATTTTCAGTGTAAAATCATGTTATAAGTATGTCCATCAGAAGGAGCCCAGAGAGAGTCCTCTCCTGAACTTGTAGGGCTAACTACAAGGCTGAGCGTGGTTTGAGGTTACCCTGATTTTCCTTCTTTCAGCCTAAGGTTCAAATTAGGTGCTAACAAGAGGCACAAGTAGGTTTCCCATGATGATCACACTAGAAAGGGGGAATTATAGATTGATCATAATCCTGAGGGGGTTCCCAAAGAGATAAAACATATTCAATGAGGGTCTCTTCCTTGATACTATACTCAAAAATGGGAAAGGGGTCAAGGTCACTTGAGATAATATGAAAGCAGGTTCGGGAATCACTTTCAAAATGATGAACTATAGAGGGAGGAAAAGAGGAGGGTGGAGTTTTGTATCCAACAATTTTCTCTTCTCCAAAATCATAAGGCTCAAGGAATTTGAATATAACATCATACTTAGGAGAGGTGGGAGCCTTACTAATTTCCTTAGTATCAAATACTAGGCTTCTCATAACAGTAAAATTTATCATTTCCAACTGCCCCTCTTTATGCAAGGGAAAATAAAATTTCTCCTTCCCAAGGGAATCAATGGATACGTCACCTTAAATAATATCCGAGAGAAAGGGAGGACCAATTTCAGCCCCATCCTCCTTGTCAGTGCCCTAAATGGAGCACGATCAAATTGATGAACAAATATTTCCCATTTATCCTTTTCAATATGGAAGTAATCTCCAATTTCATCTTCTAAGGGGAAAGTGGGACCACCTTCCTCAAGGTTATCAAAAGGAGAGTCACTAGGAGTAATATCCTCGAGAAAGGTAAGGTTGGTATCAACTTCATCCTTCCCAACACATGTGTTCTCAAAATCACCCTTTTCGTCATGTGGACCCAAGGAGGACTCGTCTTCTTGCTCATTATTTAGATTCTCAATGTCTTGATGGTGGTCAATGAAGGCTTCCTCTTAGATGCTTAATGTGGGGCATACTTGAAAATGTATAAGAAAGCCATCGACGAACTCCTCAGATGATATGCTCTTAGGTTCATGATAATGCAGTCATTAGTTATTACCACCGAGAGATCCCATGAACAACAACACAAGGAAATATTGGTAAAAAACCTCCTCTCTTGAAGCATGTGCATTAAATATTTCTATGTGGTCAATTGCAAAGAGTGGATCACCATAAAACATGGGCACCCTACGTACCATCCTTTCCTGTGCAATGATTAGGGTGCCCAGGGATGCTAGAAATGTCCAAAGTAGGAAATTTATCAAAGAAAGACAACCTATTTGAGATATACATGAAAAATACGTAGGAGTCACCATGGTGAATTTAATATGACTAGAAAAATGCTTGCTTCACCCTACAAGCATCGACCTTAAAGTTCAATGAAGAACTAGGGCTTCGTTCTTCCAATGGAGTCGCCAATAATGTTATGTCAATATGTTGTACGGGGAACAAAAAAACACGTTTTGTGTCCCCGACAACGACACTAGAAATGTTACTGCTCAAACTAGCAGGGGTCCTAAAAGGGGGGCCTTGAAGGGCTACAACCATGTTAAGGGAAACAATGGAGAAATAGCCCACTGTCACCTCAGCTATGGCTCCCTACTCTTTATGGACTTCCACTGATCAAAGGAGACCCATTGTAGTAAGGATCACAAAAATAATTGATCAATTATAGGGTCAGAGGTGATCCTAGAATCCTATTCACAAGTGAGGCTCAAATGTATGGCTTGATTTCTTTGAAAGGCAAGGTTGAAGGCTCTCAAGGAAGGGCTTGGAGGAATTATAAGAGGTAGGGCTTGATTATATGACTTGTCAAGAAGATTCTTATCTCCTAAAATCCTAGTAGAAACTTGAATTCCATAGTGGTCCTCGTGAAATTGGGTTTGATAAGTTGTGGGACCACACGGGACCAAGTGGGCCCAACGTTAGGTCAAGGGAATGGGATTGAGAAACCAATGATATACTTGACCTAATCTAGGAGGAGAAATAGATAAATGAATTAATTTTCATTGAAAGGTAATGCAATTATCTCAGTGAGGTTTCTAGCCTAAGGAAACCAAGGGCAAGAATCCGTCTTTGATCTAGGGCTTGTGATATCTCAAGATCCCACTATCGGAATCTCATGAAATTTGGAGGTCTTCTTGAGGAAACACCAACTCAGTTGTGGACCAAAAATAAAAGTGTTTGGATGGCTGTATTGTGAGATAATTGATGCCCTAGGTGACCTATGTATGCTAGGCCCATAAAAGAGGGGAAGGTGAAGAAAATAACCTTTGAGGTGACCACCTATGGAGGACTAGTGTCTAATACTTCTGGGGAGATTTGAGTAAACTATAATTTATGACTATGGACTAATAGATTTTCTATGTCAAGGAGGCCTCAAAGACAACTTCGCATAACATTAGGGCAGCAACAAAAGCAACTTCAATAAATTTATACTTTTTTTTGAAAAATATATGGATTATCGAGATGAATTTCAACAATGAAGCATTTCTAGGAACTTCCACTCATATATGTGGTCCACACATGAATCATCACTATCTAGAAACAAAATTTCCATGACTTCACATAAACGGATGCAGTAAATTAGCCCTAACATAGAGAAATCCAAACAACGATGTATGCGAAAAAATAGAAATAAAGAATAGCATTAAATTTCACTTACATGTATTAATGGTATATCCAGCCATCAAAATGTTTCCATTCAAGAAGCTGCAAGGTAATAGAAAATGATCCAAACATCAAAATTCATTCCATGCTCCAAAAATTTGACCTCCAAGAAGGATAACAAATTTCTCTAAAGATATACAAGTCCAATCCAAGTGATGATGCAAAAATGAATTCACATCACTTGTATTTAAACACTTCTAATGTGTTCAATTTAGTTAATTAGCCCTACAATAGCCCCTAGAATATGATTATTTGCAAAATAACTAACTTTTGGTGAGAAGCCCACCAAACTAGCTCATAAACAAAAGAATAAGTCTCTCAAGAGGTCGAATGATCAATAGTACATGTCGTTGGACCTCCTAGGAGGTGAGATGAAGTCCACAGGTGTCATAATGAGAAATAGGACTCCCAAAATTAGTGGACAAGGGGTTGGCCCCTTGTTCTCCAAATAATAAACCTGTGGTGCTCCTAATCAGTGTGGGGGCACACAAGTAGCCTCATGGGTCTCCAAGTAGATAAAATATGCATGCGTACCATATGTAAGTGGTCATATGATGGTGTAAGTGATGCCAAATCATCATATAGGTCCTGGGTCATCTTCCAATTGCATGGTCCAATTCTAGGGTCGGTTGGGCATGGTGAACCAAATGCATCTTCCTCGTCCAATAGGATCTCTATCAATATTTGATCCTCTCTTGGTATCCATGGAGTGTTGTCTATTTTTGTTTCCCATGGCTCTCTACACACACCATACCTATGCCAATGTAGCCCTATAGAGGGTTAGTACCCCGTATAGGGAGACCAAACCCAAAATGGAGAACATCTACAATCCTGCATAAGATTTGATGTGTCCCCTAACCTTATAATACAACAAGTCATTTAAAGGAATCGAGTTAAAGAGATTAAAAACCATGGACAATATGTGGGCACTTCATAATGACATTCCCTTCCATAGTGGCCTTTGGAATGTGCTAATGTCTCCAAGAACCAAAGGGGGTTAACCAAGTATCCTATTAGGTGGTTTCTACCTTTAGAGGGGATAGTATGTCTAACGTACATACTTCAAATGTCGGTAGCATGTGATAAAGAGATGAATGGAATAAGGAATGAGCGGGGAAATCCTGGGCCACATGTAGGGGTACAAGGGTAGCTAATAAATGGAAGCCCACACTTGAGTATCTAATTTATAGGAGGGAGAAATCACTGTGGACAAGATACCCTGGCCTTGATTTTTCCACCCTTATTTATATGCATTTTTCCTTTTATTACTTTTCTTTGATTAACTTCTCGAGACTCAAAGGTTAAGATCATGTTGTGTAAGGTATAGTAGTGGATACCCCTTTTTAGGTAGGGTGGTTCATTGCCCACTATGGTTTAGGACAATTATGTGTTCCAAAATGATAAAGGGGACTCATCTAGGGCCTATAGGAACTGGGGTGATGGGCATGGTTATGGGGTAGAGCTCATGCATTTGGATTTTTACCACGTGATAAATGTGTTTTCCTCGACCATATTTTTCATTTTGTGGTACATTTTCCTGCTGAATGTGGCCAATTATGCTTTTACTTTTCTTTTCAGCTGCATCAACCTTCAAGGCATCGTTTCAATCTCAACCCAAGGTGTGGGAAAGGGGAAGGGGAGGCCAAACCTATGTGGACCTAGGTGGGAATAGTAATGAATGGGGCTATAATGAATGGAAGGGGATTAATGTATGTGGATAAGGGAGCGGGACCACGCAACCAAAATCAAGGTTTCCCATGTAGTACAACCCTAAAACCAAAAGGTCATTAAAAGAGATCCCACAGAACGAAGATCCAAGGGTAACATCTAAAAGAGGTCTAGGGGACATAAGCACATTCCTAGCCCACTCTTTCCGCAGAATCCCCCCATTAATTCATGCCCAAAAGTGTCCATGATAAGAAAACTACAATACTCAATTAGCAAATGACAAGGCATACCTTGAGGTTTGGGATGCCTACCTTCAAACATACGATCATTACAAATGGGTGAGGGACCACATGGATAACTCAGGTGGCGGAGAAATGGCACAATGAGCTAGTTGGTGGTTGTAAGGGGCTGCTGGCTACCGATTGAGGACCATATTGGAGAAAAAATTCTCCTAGGGTTATGTTATGCAACAATCTCACAAAATAGAAGAAAATATAGATCAACGACTTTAAAATTATCCACTTCGAGGGGGAAACCTCCTTTTCAATACATAAATGAACAATTCTTGGATGATTCAAATTAAAAAACCTACTTTCTATATACAAGAGTATAAGGGGTCACAATATAATCAAAGCCTACATAACAATAATAATGTAAGGGCACAACAATAACAACAATGGACTTCTATGGGGCACAATAATAACAATAACAATAAGGGGCTACAATAGTATTATAGGGACCTAACATGCCCCTCTCCTTAAAAAAAGTATTTTCCTCAATGCTTGAGTAGTTATGGATGCTTATGTATAAAATTCTCATCCTCCCATGTGGAATCTTCAGTGGGTAAGTTCTTCCACTTGATGAGACACTTTGAAATTGATCGATTTCGTAGTTGTTGAGTTCTTGTTTCTGTGATTGCTTCAGGTTCCAATATGATTTTTCCTTGCTTTTCAAGTTCTGGCAATATATTTTGAACTGGGAGCTTGTCACCTCTAACCTTATTTAAGCATGAAACATGGAAAACTAGGTGCACTTGGTTATCCAATCTGGTTCGATAATAGAACTGGCACAAAGAAATGCTTCCACATCCTCATCCTTTCTTGAGAGTGCATGTGAAACAACATTTAGCTTCCCTTTTTTGTAGATGATTTAAAGTCATAACCCAACATCTTTGTGACCGATTTTTGTTTCTCTTTTGAATATAGTCTTTGTTTCAAAAAGTATTTAAGAATATCATGATCCATTTTTCCCTTGAAGTGTCTTCCCATTAGGTAAGGTCGCCATTTCTTTAGTGCATGTAGTATTTCCAACATTTACTTCTCATAAATAGGTTTTTGTAAATACTTTCCTTTGATTGGAATAATTTCAAAAGCAATGGGTCTTCCTTCTTGCATTAAAATAGTACCAATTCCATTTCCTCAGGCATCACATTCCACAATAAAGGTTTTTGTGAAGTTTGGTGTAGCTAAGACTGGTGCTTGGCACATTTCCTATTTAAGATGTTCAAAGGTCTTAGTTGCTTCTAGAGTCCAAGAAAATTCATCTTTCTTCAGTAATGTTGTTAGAGGTGTTGTTATTCTCCCATAATTCTTAACAAACTTGCAATAATACCCTATTAACTCGAGAAATCCTCGCATATGATTTATGGTTGTGGGGATTTTCCATTCCTTAATGCCTTTAATTTTGTTAGGGTCTACCTTAACACCCTCATGAGATACAACATGACCCAGATGTTCCACCTCATGTACTCCAAATAAAAATTTGGAGGTTTTTGCATATAATTGTTTCTCCTCCAATAGTTTGAGCACCCTGTCAACATGTTGAACATGATCCTTCCAAGACGTGATGTAGATTGGTATATCATCAAAAAATGCCAACACAAATTTTCTATGGAAGGGTTTTAAAATGGAATTAATCAATCCTTGAAATGTAGAAGGTGAATTGGTAAAGTCAAAAGGGATGACCAAAAATTCACAATGACCCTCATGAATTATAATTTTTTTTTTTTTTCAGTTGTATTCAGTCTTCATTCTAATTTGATGATATCCTGAAAAAGGATCTAACTTGGTGAAGTAAATTTCTCCATGTAATTCATCCAATAATTCATCATGACAGGAATGGGAAATTTATCTTTAATAGTGAGCTTTTTGAGCTCCCTATAATCTGAACACATGCACCATGATCCATCTTTCTTGTGCACCAATACTATTGGAGCAGAGAAAGAACTTTGACTAGTTTGAATTATACTGACCTCAAGCATTTCGGCAATCATATGTTCAATTTCGCTCTTTTGGGGATAGGAATATCTGTAAGGCCTAATGTTTGGAGTAACACTTCTTGGAATCAAATGAATAACATGATCGTGATCATGAATAGGTGGGAGGAATTTTGGAGTCTCAAATACCTTGGAATTATTGTACAATACTTTTCGGAGATCTGAAGAAATAGATGATTTCGATGTCTGAAACTCTAGTGAGCATAATTGTGCAATTATGCCTCATTATTATTTCTTAAGAAGATTTGTCATGCCATTAGAGCTAATTATCTTTCTGGGTTTCCCTGCGACACCCCTTAATTCAACTTCATTTCCTTCCCCAAAAAAATCCAATAAAAGTTCTTGAAAATTTAAAGCTATCATACCCAAAGATTGTAACCATTGAAATCCTAGGACAACATCAACACCACCCATTGGAATGGAAAGCATTGGGATATTCAATACATATTTCCCCATGTTTAGCTTGATATTATGGAACTTTCCAGGGAAATTAATAGTCCTTCATTTGCAACCATCACTTGAAAGTCTGGTGCTGGATATAGGAAATAATTCAATTCCTTGGCTATCTTACAATGAATAAAATTATGGGTACTATCCAAATCAATCAAAACTATTATATTTTTCTTCTTGATATGTCCTTATATCTTGAGAGTTTGAGGGGTGGTAACTCCTGCCAATGCATTACAATATATGGTCGGATTCATTTATTCTTTCTCTAAGGTTGGTTCCTGGTGTAAATCCTCTTCTTTTAAAGTTTCTTGTTCCTTTTCTTCCTCCTCTTCACAATCTAGGTAAAATAATTTATTCTCAACACACTTATGACCTTTAGTGTATTTTCTATCACAACTATAACAAAGCATTTTTGCTCTTTTTCCTTCCAAATTTTGTGGTGTCAACCTTGTATGTTGTGGAAGGCTAGGAGTAGCAACACTTCCATCTTTATAGTTGTGAGTGGTAGGATTTCTTGTCGCCATAATTTTTCTTTCAATTTTTCTTGCTAACCTGAATACCTTCTCCAATGAATTAGGTTACCAAAGGTGAACCTCATGTTGGATATTATCCTTTAAAGTCCCTATGAAGACATACATCCTATGTTCCTTTGGAATATCATTTACCCTTAAATTCAATTTTTGGAAGTCCTCAATGTTCTCCACCATTGAATCATTTTGTTTGAAATTTATCAAATGGCTAAAGAAGGTGTTTCTATTTGTATCCTCATAATGTGCTATCATTTCCTCCGTAAAATTTGACCAAGTTACAAGTGGTTTATGAGAACAAATCCATCGATACCATACAAACTGATTGGGTTCTAAATATAAAATTGCAATGTGTACTTTTTGTGTGTGTTGCACATTATGGAGATCAAAGTATTGTTCCATTTGTAGTATCCATGATACTGGATCCTTGCCATCAAAATTCCTCATATCAATATTTGGAATATGGTGGGTCTTAAATCCAACATTAGAGGCTATGGAATCATGATTAGCATTTTTTTTCTCGTCATAAGTTTCATCTAATACCTTTACGTCATTAGGAATAATTTATTGTAGCAACTTTGTTAGACCTTCCTTGAAACCTTCCATGTCTACTTTTAAACCATCCTTTAAAGCTTCCATATTAGCTTCCCTACCATCTATCTTAGCTTCAATTTCATTTTTCATTACTCTTTGGGAGAGTGAAATTTTTGCATTTGGTCTCATACTTTTAATATATCATGTTGCAATTCTTCCTCTTCATGTGTCATGGTAGATATTTATGAGGGATTAGTGGGTGTGGAATTCTTTTTTGGAGGAATTTTAGAACCCAATACAGATATTAATGCTTCAATATTCCCTTGGAATCACTTCAAATCGATTTTCCAAACAAAAGTTATGAGGAGCTCGATATTGAACCTGATGTATCTCTATGATTTCAGATCCCCTAGATTTGAACTTCGGTCCTGTAGTAGCCCTTTAAGCCTTATTTACAATGCTATGGGTCAGACATAATTTGTATTCTTCAAGATAAATTTATGCCCTATCTCCCACAATTCCCTAATTATGGATTGGTTTCGTAGAGCAAACTTGTACGGCTTGACACATGTCACTATTTCGACCTTTGACCCTATTTGAGACTCAGTTATGGAGCCTGCAAAAACCTTAAACTCCTTAGATCATATCTCCGAAAATAAGTGAACCAAGCTCTGAAATTATGTCACGAAGTTCACCAATATTTTGACTCCACTCAGTTTCAATTTCTGCTTTTGAAGCTTCGTAGAAGAAAATTTATAGCGAAAATTCAAAGATGAATTCTTTTAAGAAGAGAAACCATAGAATCCAAAGCTTTGATACCAAATGTTATGAAACCAGCTCACAAAATAGAAGAAAAAAATAGATCAACAACTTAAAAATTATCCACTTATGATAATGGTTCAAATAATGGAGCAAATTCTAGGCATCAAGCATAATAATTCTTTTTCACATGAGAGGACTTCTTTGTCGGCAAAGAGATTTCTTTTGTTCCCTTTGCAAGATGCATGGGCATGGTACTGAATGATGTTGGAAGTTACATCCAGAGCTTCGCTCAAAGAATGGAAAAGAGATTAAGCAACATAACACAATGGAAGCAATAGGTGGCAAAGAGGACTCACAGCAATCCTAAGAAAACTTCAAGGCAAATATGATGCAAAAAGAGAACCCATAAGCATAGGAGAGGAAATGTTTGGGTATACTTATTGTAAAGTTTCTTAGTAAATGTTGTAATTACTTGTTTTTGTTACCTATTTAGGTACTTTTGTCAAGTGAACAATCATAGTCACTATGTTCAACAAGTAGATGTTTTTCATTGATGTATGTATTGGCTTGTTTAAAAGTCCACATGCTCAAGTACTTTTGTGAATGTACAAGATTTCATTCAAAGTTGTCTACAATTTTTTCATGCGTTCATTAATATAAGTATTCGATATGAAACTTGTGTGAATAGAATATTTGTTTTCAAGATTGTACAAGATGACTATTATTTGTAGGCAATGCCAATTATATAATGGAAAAATTTTGGAGCAGTGTACTTTTTATGTACAAGCTTAGCTTGAGGACGTTATAGAAAGTTTATGTTGTTTTTTTAATTCCATTATGGAGTCAAGTTTATCTTCGACAGTTTAAATTCAATATGAAGTGTTCTTTAGTCATGAAAAGATGAGATTTAAGAGAATGTTAATATTCCACTCATCAATATTTTGGTCCTGCATCAACGATAAGAACATTGGCTCAATTCTTAACAGGACAGTAGGTCTTCACGAAGAAGACAGGTAAAGTGCCTTGATTGGGGCTTGAAGTGCACCAATTGAAAATTATGCATTTTGGATTGATTTTTTGGGTGTTTTTAAGTTCCATCCTCTCTATATTGACTAAGGAATTAAATTTTGGAGTCCAAAAGTTCCTAGTGGGGAGGTGTGATCAGGTGATCAATTTTTAGCTCAAAAATGAAAGTGCCCAGAAAGTCTTGAAACTGGTGTCAAGTCGAAGTTCTTTTTGTTTTTAATCCAACGACATTTGTTTCACATCAATCTGACACTGTATGCTCAAGCTATCGCATGTTGACTGTTTGGCCCAACATCAAAAATTTGAGCAGGTTTGTTGACTATGCAGTTGACCTCTAATTTATGATTTGAGCACATCTAAGGAGTTTTTTCAGGTTTGAGACAAAAAGTGTATGGACCAATCAGGGTTTGGAAGCATTTCTAGAAGGTGTTTGGGCATGGAGAAGGCCTTGTAGGGGTTTTCTCAACTTTAAAAGTCTATTGTAGGGTTTGGAAACAGTTTTGGAAGGTTTTTGGGCATGAAGAAGGCCTTGTAGGGGTTTTCTCACCTTCAAAAGTCTACTGCAACAGTTTTTACTTGCAAGGTTCATATCAGGTTCACTTTTCTCATTATGTTATGTTGAGGGAAGTTTTTTTTATGTGCTTCAATGTGGAATTGAAGTGTTCACATGCTCATTTTAGCTCATTTCAGTTGGAGTTTGACATCTTTGTAGGAGATGACTTGTGTTGTTGTTTTTGTGAGAGTTATTTGTAACATGAAATTGCCTTGTAGGGGTAGTGGGCCACATGTTTCCATCAGCAAACTTTATGTACTCCATTTTTCTACTGAATATATGAGTGGTCTAGCTATGTTGGCAGACCCAGAGATGTAGCCTAGGAGGGGTGAACTCCGTAAAAAAATATTTTGTTATCATATTCATTATGAATGCATGAGTTATGTGCTATTATGTTTCCTATGTTAAGTTACATGTGAAGAATAATTCATGACTTGAAGAGACATTAGAAAAACTTGTTTTGTTTCAAGACCCAGTTTTCCTTGCAAAGCATCAACATGGTCCTATTTTTTTATTTTGTCTGATTTTGAAAAAGAGGAAGAAGGCACCTACTCCAATTTCATATCAGTACCAACTCAATAGAAAATTCCACTTCCCTGTGAGGAGGAAACTATGGAATCTCTGCTGGAAACACATCTTGAAACTGATGCAATACAGGGTACCTATTGAATATTTTTGCATCCTCAACATCCTTACCCTTGTCACTAGAAATATGAACTATAAACATAACACACCCTTTCTTGAAATTGTGCTTAGCCTTCATAGTTGTGACCATCCTCACTGATGTAGGCTTCTTCTTTCCATGCAATATTTTCTTTTCCCCATTATCATCCAGGCACTTGATGGCATTTTCATAACAATCCACCTTGGTCCTATGAATATACAAACAATCCATACCCAACAACATAGTGTATGAACCCAATGGAATCACATTCAAATACGTTGATGTAGGCATACCATTCAAATCAAATGCACAAGCTCTTACCCAATGATGAACTATTTTCTTTGTACCTTATCCAAATGCACTAACCAATAATTTGCATGCACTTATTCTCTCTAGCCATACTTATCCACAATATCAGGATTAACATAACTATAATTATATCCAGGATCAATCAAAATAAAATAAAAAACTCGACCACAAAGCTTACCTTCCATCTCAATAATGGATTCCTGGTGATCTACCTACTTGTTGTCCACAACTGCATAAATATGAGGAATGTTATGGACAACATCCCCAACTATATGCACCTCCCGAGAGATATGTATATGAGGTCTACAACCCTGGTACAATGTAAAATATTCTTGTGATTATCTTTGCCACACATCCAACAATGCAATGTTCCTCTACCATCACCTTTATTTTATTTCTCTCTAGGCTGCAACTCGTGTCCCTTCTCAACTGCATTGAAATTCTTGTAAGGAGCAACATTTTATTTCTCACCTGCATCCTGAGGTCTTCCCTAATGTGATGGCCACTTCCCTTTAACTTTCTCATTCCCCTTCAACTCATGCTTAGGATCAGCTTTGTGTTTTGATTGATCATAACAATGCTTCAACTTTCAGATGGCCTCCTCCAATGATCTAGGCTCATCAAAATCAATCTGGTCTCTATATGTTGTTGGCGATCCACTGATGAATCTATGAATCTTATCCTTCTCCGATACTTCAGGTAAGGAACATACCTAAGAAAATCCAAGAAATTTCTAGTATACTCATCATCTGTCATAGAACGCATCTACAGCTCATAAAACACCTTAGCTTTGTTGTCATAGTACCTCTCCAATAGGTACTTCTTCTTGAAGAGACTCTTGAACTCATCCAAAATCAGCTCTTCTTCCTGAATTCCCTTGACATTCTTCACATATTCCCACCAAATATTTGTTTTTCCTTTAAGAAAAAGGTGGTTATCTTGGCTTTTATATTCTCTGAGTAGCTATTCAATCTGGATAATTTATTCATCTCAAGAAACCATTCCTTTGCATCTTCTGACTTCTTCATCACTCCATCAAATGTAGGAGGATTGAATTTCTTGAAATCCTCAGGAAAGTACTCACTCCTCCTATAAGGATGATGACGGTGATGATTGTGATGATGTCTCCTGGATGAGGAACTATAATGATGCCCATACATACCAGTCCTCTTGTTAGGTGTATTAAGTGATCTTCCACCTCTAACTGTGTCCCCTATATCTAGCCTATATCCAGGCCGAAACCTGCTACCATAATATCCATTAGTTTTATCTTCTTGCTCTCGAATTATCCTCAACTGTCATTGTCTTTGTAATTTTGACAAGCTCTAAAGAATCACTGCAATGACTTCTACCTACTTCTCCTGAGACCTTGCAAGTCTTTCCTAAGCCTCAACCAACCTGTCATTGTCTGATTTGCAAATTATAATCTCTTTCATCAAAATCCTTAATGTATTTGCTATACCAGAAGAAAACTCATCTCCTTGCTACCCAATTGATCTGTAGGAAGAGTCACGGAAATTGTATTCTACCATTTTTCCGATCTTCTTTGATTCTCTTATTCCTACAAGTGTACCATGTCAGATAAACCAAATAGAAACCAAAATCAAATCGATACCGCATTAATGTTAAGTGGAGGCTTATCTCATCTGCAAGATCAGTCTACATTAGCATGTACTTATATAAACATAATCATAAGAACATCATGCATGACCATGACAACTATATAACATGACCCCATGCATGACAACAATAACCTTGAAAAAATTGGACGTTACCCAAAGAGAGCGCAACCCACTCTAATACCACCTTGTAACCGCCTCCTCCCAATTTACCCACTTTCGTTGATTTTCCCAAGGCTAACATGAGCTAAGGGTCACTATGGTAATACTAAACCTCATATATGACCTTAAGGAAATGGATTCGACAACTTAAGACCTTATTAACTTCCTTCAGGTGCTACAGGACCTCTTGGAGTAACCCAACCCCTCGAGGTGTCCAACCCCTGATTTAAATCACTTTTTCCCTGACCTAGAGCCTGAGTCACTCCCTTTCCAAGGCATGAAAGTGGTTGTAAGCCTTCAATCGCTCCCATATGCCAGCCTACCAGCAACTGTGGACTTTTCCAATGATTTCTATGCCAGTGACCCTGATTTTTGAGCCACTTTTTTAGGGCCAGGACTCATACCTCTTCCCATAAGTCAGTGAACCTTCTTGAAATGATGAATGACATAGAAAAAAATCTTCCAAACAAAAACTTGACCTAACCCCTCCCAAATAGGACTGACATTTCATTAAACACATGGTAAACATGTAACCTACATGTCACGAATGAATATCTGAACATAGGGGATTTGAAACTTATCTGAGGTATAACAAGAAGGACCAATGCCTTCTCACCATAGCTGACATAACATCAATTAGGTCATGCATTCATTAACTATACATTCATCAATTAAAATGTGATAAGAGCGATACTTAAATATGTCATATAACCATGATTATAACCAACATATAACTAGATAGATAACAATGATATAATAGACATTAAAGAAACATAATAACAAGCACATTTACTCATAGAAGGCAAGAGAAAATTAGGTCTTATTAATCATATGCAAAATCCAACCAAGTCAGGGACTTCCATGTACCACCTGCCCATATATTGGGTTGAACCAATATTTCTTTCAACATATCACCCCCATGCCATATTCCAAGCATGAATGTGAGATCTCATGGGATAAACAAATCCATAAAAAAACAAGGGATTCCATAGGTTAAACCACCACCACCCTCACCATATTGTGATCTCACCTAAACTAGTCTCAATATCACAAAATAAAACTAAGCTTGGATGCCTCAGAATTCCTTCACCATACCTTAAGGAAATTTTCTATCTCCACCCACCCATTAAAGGCTTCCCAGAGAAAACCATCTCCACCCCCAAACCTTGGGATTTTCCTGAGACCACCTCATCCAGATCCAAAACCCTCCTGCAATCCAAAGCTTAACCAAGAAATAATCTCATCACAACATGGTTATCTAGAAATGGAAAGGCAAGGCCAAAACCATTTTCAAAACCCGACAAAATCCATGCCATCGATAAAAAAGAAACCAAATACACACATGCATATTCTATGCATGCCAAAACCAACTAGGAAATCATACATGCAACATGTTACCTGCAAGTATTCCCATTGAAGATGCTTGATCCAACCTTTCCTTGCTTGATCCTTGATTTCCTTTTCCTTCCTTGTCCTTCCTTTTCTTGCCTTATCCTTCCTTTGCTTGCTTTATTTTCCTTCTCCTCTTGGTTCTCTTCTCCTCTATGAGACTAATCCCAAAACTGAACTGACAAAAATCTACAAATTGATTCTCTAGTGTATTTTTATTCTTGATGCCTCTAATTTCTTCATTTTCCATTATTTTCCTCCTCACATGCAACATGTGACCTTTCACCTTCCTTTTCTCCTATTTCCCTTTATTTTCATAAATAGAATTCCAAAAAATGTATTTTTACCTTTTCAAGGCCTTTTCCATTGCCTTTGCCAATTTCCCCTAAGCCATAAATGCAACAAGTGATGCCCACTAGGATAATTTTCCCAACATTCAACTTGGAATAAGTGTCCTATGAACTTGGTCTTATTTTTCCTTTATTAACTTTTATTACATGAACTTTTAACACAGAGTTGTTATAGGGAACTCATAGTTCTAACCAAGTGGTGTATGCCAACTCACACTGTTTATACTAGGAATAAAAGTTATGATATAAAAATCGTGTGCCTAATCGAGAGGATATTCATAATGGAGTGGTAACCTTGCTTGATTTATTAACTATATAAAATTTAAACTAATACATGGGTAAATCCCCAAACTTTTTGTCAATCCACCTAACATCCATATCATCATATTTCTATATCCAAGCACATCATTCATAAAGTTTTGGCTCCTAATTCTAATAATTATACATATTCCATTCAATGGTTATTTTTTTCAGACCTAAGTTGACATTAAGAATAGGTTTGGACCATATTTCAAGATAATACATTTACAAACAACTTTTTTTTTTGCATCTTTTACTTTTTTGGTATAAAAATTAGCAAGTTAATTTTCACAACTATTGCCCCAAAAAAAAACTTTCTGGCCTTTTTAGAAAATGAATTAACTCAGGAAGGTCAATACCTAAGCTGAGTGGTCCTAAGAGAACTTTTACATAGGTCACTCACATATCCTTCTCCCCACTTTTCACAACCTTGGACACAGGACCAAAGAGGATGTAACCAAGTTCGCTACTATATAGGTAGGACACATCCCAATAAATGGATTTCATGTATAACACGTCCCTTTTCTAGTGACTCCATTGGGGATCCACTTGAAAATATATTTTGTTTCACTTGTATCCAAAATTTTAACCAAGAATCAAATATGAAGTCTTTAGTATAGTCCCATTAACCCATCTCCCTCCAATCTCTGATACAAAAATATAAGATAAGGTCATCAATAAACCTATTGAATTTCTCTGGTGGGTGATACAGTTCAATTTCCTTTATAATTTCATTGCATTAGGGAGACATAAATACCATCAATATCCTCTCCTCATACATTTTCAATATCTAGTATAGATTATAAACCTCATTTGAACCAATTATTCATTGTCATACTCTATATTTGATTTGGAGAAAACAAAATTCTTATTTAGTTGGGTCACTTCAACACATATTTAGAAGTAGGATACCTTTTTTGATAGTTCTCTTGTAACTAGGACACACTAATTAATTCCCTCACGCATTAGTAGGCAGGAAAAATCATAAGACTAAACATTCAATCTCTCATAGTATTACAAGAAGCCAAAATTTGCAAAAACTCAAGTAGCGAGTCACGTACATCTACAAAAATAAGCAAATATAGTACACCTATCATACAAACTAATCCACCCTCTTCCTCTTATCCTATTCAAAAACCTAGATTAAAATAAACGTTAGTTAATCCATAAACAATTACAAATCCCCATGTTAGTGTTGCGGGAGATTTTCCCTAGGGCTACAATTAGAATCCATAAAAGAGAAGAACATGAAAATCAACAAAGAAACTCATTCAAGCATGCATACAAATTAAAATTCACAAATTAGGTGTAATGTACTCACCTATAGGTCATGTGGTTAATAAAGATCCCGTGGGGTCCAAACACTAAATTCTCCTTCCAAGGTTGTAGTCCCACAAGATAAACTAGAAACCAAGGGTGGACCACAAAATTCAAAGCATATATACATATAAAAAAGATTATCCCATAAAAATATCCATTACACATTCACATTCACGAAAAACAAACAATGGAAGTGGGAATAGAATATGTGTCTCTTTTATGAAAAACAACGACAAAGAAGTAGTTATGATACAATTTGATCTTGGTTGCTAGAATCGAAGAAACATTCCTCTAGATCCTTCCAACCTAAGCCACTAAATATCTCCTCTCCAATAGTGACAATATGGTGCAAGGAAAATAGGGTTTCTTGGAGACAGGGGAGTGCTTAAAAGCACGAGATAAGCAAACCTAATCTAGGAAACTTTTGATAGAGTATGGATTCCAAGTACTAATATGATAAGAGGGAAACCCAAGGTGTGTATGTATACCATGATTAATCGGGTGGGTTGGTTATGTTACAGGTTCCTATAGGGGGAGTTTCCAATCTAACCCATAAACCCTACCTAAAAAATAGTTGAATTATATTTTTTTTCAAATTTTAAAAAGTTATATGCGAGAATATTTAAGGAGAACAACGTATATATGTGCTTTTACAGTGGGAAAGTTGCATATGGATTTTGAAAAAATATTTTTAAATATAATATTAGCTCTACATGGGAAAGGGGATTCTACACGGGCCAAGATAAGCATCTACTAAAACATTGTGGCAAAAGATGTTATAACAATTACTCCTATAATTGTTCTTGTAATTTTTATTGTTCCATAAATATCTATTCTAATGGAAATTCCTTGGAAACCCATGAACCCTTTGGCCTTGAATCCTCATTAACATGACATATCCACAGATTCACCATATCATATTCCTAAGTTTAGTGGCACTACTCCATTAAACATTGAGGAACACACACAAAATTTTTATGATGCGTAAGAAGTCATGGATATAAAAATACATGATGTCATTATTAGATTGTTTATGAGAAATTTTGGAAGTGAAATTAATGGTATGGTATCTCTTACTTCCCAATGATAATATCCCAAATTGGGAAACTAAGATCCAAGAATTCAAGAAACACTTTCAAGGAGTATATGATTTGGCATCCCAACTTAGGGATTTTACAACCATTTCCATTCATCAGGGAGACCCAATTTGTAGCTTCAATAAACACTTTTCTTCCACCTTGGGCATAATCCTAAATAGTTCGTAACCCTTTGAAAACAATTTGTTTCATTACTACATGACCACAAAGAATAAAAATGTAAAGTATGTGTTGAAAGACAAATCATTAACCACTTTAAATGTGGCCAAGGCTAATGCCTTGGAGATTGAGAAAAAATGGAAAAATATTGTATGTTTTCCTCATATGTAGCACCCATTTTAACCTAAGTCGTAGTAATGATATATTTCGAAATGATAGTTCACAATATGACCCTTTACCTATCCAAAGCCCAAGGATAAAATATATGGAAAGTTTTGGAACATTGGAACTAGTAATGAAAATGAATAATCAAATCCTTTCCTTGAGTTGAAAAGTGAATGACTTTTTTTTAATGCACCTACAAGGGTAAGACCTCCTTTTCCTTGTACTCCTCTTAGGCATGCTACTACTAAAGTGGATTAGTGTCAATTTTTCTAAGACGTCCATTATCCTGAGTATTATTACCTAAATACATGACACATGGAATGATCCAATGTAGGAAAGGAACCTTCACCTCTGCGTAATAAAAAAATGCCTCTCCTTCTCAGAATTACCGGGTTAGCATGCAAGATTTGTACCTTAAGATGATAATTATTCCTCTTTTGAAATATTTTTTGTAGAAACTAGGAATCAATTCTCCAAAACCATTCTGTGAGGAATGAAGGTGGCCAAAACTTATCCTAAGTATAATGTAAAAATCGAAGTTATCATGAGAATTAGATTGTCTTCTCCTATAAGGAAAATAGCACCTTGGGTTTTAAACTGATCAACTTACCCAAAAAACAATGGTCTCCACATTTCCCAACATTAGGACCTTAAAATGTATTTGAATATCCATTGAATGTCCCAGCCCATATGACATTACTATATGCTCTTATGAAACCCACTTAGTTTGAAAAAAATTCTTGTGTCCTACAAGCCCCTCCTCCAGCATGATCTAAACATATATAATTTCCCTCCAAAGATGCATCCTCTCAACCAAAGGAGGCATATGATGTTATTTATTTAGATTCTGGAGTTCCTCATTTTTATGTGTTACTAAATAGTTCTAATTTTGTGCTCCATAATTGTGTCATTGACACAAAATCAAGACACGATGTCATTCCATTTTTAGTTACGAAAAGAATAGGGCTTGAGTGCATAGGTCCTTGTAAATATATACTAGCTTTGGATTCAATAATTGTAGAAACAATGGGTTATATGAAAGGTTTATCCATTTATTTTAATAAAGCTCCTAATGTGAGCATGCTCATACATGTGATTGTAGTGAAACACTTGAGGCATATGACATGATTTTAGGAAGGTAGTGGTCCACCAAGGTCAAATAGGGTTTATATTTGATGGAAGGAATCCATTTAAAATTCCTTCCTTGATCCCTTTCTCCTCCTAGATTATGTCAAGTATATCGTTATTTTCTCAACCCCATTCCCTTGACCTAACCTCAGGTGAACTTGGTCATGTGTGGTCCCACAACTTATCAAAGCCAATTTCACAAAGACCATTATGGAATCCAAGTTTCCACAAGGATTTTAGGAGCTAAGAAGCTTCCTTGCAAGTCATATACTCAAGCCCTAGTTCTTATAATTCCCTGAAGCCCTTCCTTTAGAGACTTCAACCTTGCCCTCCAAAGCAAGCAAGCCATACACTTGAGCCTCTCTTCTAAATAGTATTACAGGATCAATTCTCAACCTATCATTGATCCATTCATTTTGCGATACTTATTACAATAGGTCTCATCCCATCGGTGGAAGTTCGTAAAGAGTAGGGATTCATAGTCGAGGTTACATCGGGCTATTTATAAATTTTTTCCCTTAACTTGGTAGTAGCCCTTCAACGCCCCCTTTTAGGACCCTTGTTAGTTTGAGCAGTGAGGGTATGTATCTTATAATGGTGGTCCCTAAACCCTAGAATTCTCCTTGAGCCCTTCATTGAGAGCCTTCAACCTTGCCTTCCAAAGCAAGCAAGTTATGCATTTGAGCCTCTCTTGTGAATAGGCCCCCCAGGATCACCCCTTCACCCTATCATTGATCCATTAATTTCATGATCCTTATTATATAAGATCTCCTCCCATTGGTTAATGTCTGTAAAGAGTAGGGAGACATAGTGTTACACTGAAAAATGTCACCTTAACATTCTGATGACTGTATGGGCTCATTAAACACTCATACTTACCTCCTTTGCAAGTCTTACAACTTTTGTTCCTCATTCCATGCCCTGAAAATGGAGGAAAAACCCTAAAAAGCTCAAAAAACCTTGGGTACGCAGTTAATATGAATCCTGCCTGCGTTTTTAGCTATGGTACGCAGGTAAAGTGAAGATAAACTGCGTTCTAGAACGCATTTTTCCAGTGTTATAGGTGCGGTACCCCTGTAAAGTCAAAAATGCGCGAAATTAAACCAAAAAAGTTGAATTTGGTCAATTCTAGAAGGTTTTGGATGAGATTTTTTGGGGATGAGTACGCTTTGGTAAGGTGCATGTATCCCACACCTTAAGGAACTAATCCCTTGATGTGAGGAGCCTATCCCTTTGAAGGAGGGTTCTATCCCTTTAAAGGTGGAATCCTAACCTCCTCATCTACTCTATAAAAGGAGGCATTGGGTAGCCTCAAAGGGTTAACACAAGTTAAGTGAGGTTAAGTTTTGATGGAGATTTTGGAGATTGAGGATTAAAGTTCAAGAAGTTAAGTTTTTTGGAGAAGATTTTTGAGCTGAAGTGCTGTTGAGATTTAGATTTCCTTCTGTTGAGCTTTTGTGAGGATAGTTCCTTGTACTGTGTCAACCTCGTTAAAAAATGAATCAGTGTAGCTGAGGAGAGTTCCTTTTACTGTGTCAACCTCGTTTTAAAAAATGAATCAGTGTGTGTGAGGATAGTTCCTTTTACTGTGTCAACCTCGTTAAAAAAAAATGAAACAGTGAATCTGAGGAGAGTTCCTTGTACTGTGTCAACCTCGTTAAAAAATGAAGCAGTGTGTCTGAGGATGGTTCCTGTTACTGAGTCAACCTCATTAAAAAATGAATTAGTATGGGTGAGGAGAGTTCCTTGTACTGTGTCAACCTCGTTAAAAAATGAATCAGTGAGTCTGAGGAAAGTTCCTGTTACTGTGTCAACCTCATTAAAAAATGAAATAGGTGAGTGAGGAGAGTTCCTTGTACTGTGTCAACCTCGTTAAAAAATGAATCAGTGAGTGTGAGGATAGTTCCTTGTACTGTGTCAACCTCGTTAAAAAATGAATCAGTTAGTCTGAGGAGAGTTCCTTTTACTGTGTCAACCTCGTTAAAAAATGAAACATGTAGGTGAGGATAGTTCCTGTTACTGAGTCAACCTAGTTAAAAAATGAATCAGGTATGAGGACAGTTCTTTTCCTGTGTCAACCTCGTAAAAAAATGAATCAGTTGGTCAGAGGATAGTTCCTGTTACTGAGTCAACCTAGTTAAAAAATGAATCAGGTGTGAGGATAGTTCCTGTTACTGTGTCAACCTCGTTAAAAAATGAAACATGTAGGTGAGGACAGTTCCTTTTACTGTGTCAACCTCGTTTAAAAAATGAATCAGTCGGCGGTGAGGAGAGTTCCTTGTACTGTGTCAACCTCGTTAAAAAATGAATCAGTGAGGGTGAGGAGAGTTCCTTGTACTGTGTCAACCTCGTTAAAAAATGAATCAGTGAGGGTGAGGAGAGTTCCTTGTACTGTGTCAACCTCGTTAAAAAATGAATCGGTGAGAGTGAGGAAAGTTCCTTTTACTGTGTCAACCTCGTTTAAAAAATGAATCAGTTAGTTGAGAGCATAGTTCCTTTTCTTGTGTCAAGCTCGTTTAAAAAATGAAACAAGCTTCGATGAGGATAGTTCTTTTCCTGTGCCAACCTCATTAAAAAATGAAACAGGTGTCTGGAGCAGAGTTCTTGTCTTGTGTCAAGCTCCTTAAAAAATGAAACATGTAGGTAGATTGTAGAGAGTAGATTGATAGATTAGAATAAATAGTTTATGAGGATAGTTCTTTTCCTGTGTCAACCTCGTTAAAAAATGAATCAGTTAGTTGAGAGCATAGTTCCTTTTCTTGTGTCAAGCTCGTTTAAAAAATGAAACAAGCTTCTATGAGGACAGTTCTTTTCCTGTGTCAACCTCGTTAAAAAATGAATCAGTTGGTCAGAGGATAGTTCCTTTTACTGAGTCAACCTCATTAAAAAATGAATTAGGTATGAGGATAGTTCTTTTCCTGTGTCAACCTCATTAAAAAATGAATCAGTAGGTTATGTAGGTAGATTAGAAATAAGTAGTTAGCTGAGGATAGTTCCTTTTATTGTGTCAACCTCGTTAAAAAATGAAACACGTTGCCATGAGCATAGTTCTTTTCCTGTGTCAAGCTCGTTAAAAAATGAAACAAATCCTCCCTTAATTGAGTCGAGTCTTTGAATAGACCTCGTAGATGTTAAGTAATATATTTAGGTTAGTTTTTAGGTCAGGTCTTTCATATGATCTCGTAAATGAACCTTCATTCCATCCAGCTATTTATTACCAGTGTACTTAGTTGAATGAAATGAAGCTGGGGGGGCATGCGCTCTAGCAGTTACGCTTAGGGGGCATCAAGCACAGTTTTCTCTCTGTTTCAAGCTTGTGTAAAAATGAAACCTATCTTGAGTCAATTTCGGTTATTTTCGAGACTCGTTAAACTCATGAAAATCCAGAGATTATTTTGCTATTGTTTCTCGTAAAACATATAAAAATGCCGAGTTCTTTCCATCTTTTCCTGCTCGTAAATTAAATTGAAAGTCGGCCACAGGAGTACATTTTTATCCCTTTTTCAAACTCGTTAAAACTTACGAAAAAGTGAAAACCATGAGTACATTTTTATCCCTTTTTCGAACTCGTTAAAACTTACCGAAAAAGCGAAACCATGGAGTCCTCTTTTAAGCCCTTTTCAAACTCCCTAAATATGAAAAGATCGCCGAGTACTTGATTATTCGAACTTGTTAAAGTAAATGAATAATCGTCCTTTCAGTATAAGTTTACCCCTTTTACGGACTGAAATGGACTATTTACGAAAAAGGTATACATTGACTAATTACGGTCAATAGAGTTCTCTCCCGCATTATTTTATCCTTTTTCGGGCCCGAGAGACTAAATTTATGAAAAAGTACACCCATGGAGTTTTCTTAAGTTTTTTCTTCTGACTCCCTAAAAATGAAAAACACCGAGTTTCTCCTATACTGGACTCGTTAAAATTTAACAGTAAAGGACCTGTTCAATTTTCAACAGGAACGAACCACTCCTTCTTAGGGTTCGAATCTTAAACTAAGTTGGACTCATCTGAAGGATGAGCTTATAAACAAGCAAATGTTATCCTCCTCAAGCTTGTCAAAAATAAAGAGGTACTTGCCAGAAATGGTGGGGGAAAAGAGAGAAAAACGAACTTGTTTGTTACATTTTGATTATTCAGAAAACCATTAACCACTCTTGAACACGACACTTTTTGTCCACCTGGGTTGGGAAAATCCTTTGCCTAACAGTTAATCAAACCACATTGAAAGTCTTCAGCCGGTTTCTGGGTATTAGCTTTGGGTTAATTGTCACCAAGCCATCTGCAGTGTCGTTATGTGTTCAAGAGGACAGTTCAAATAAACCATTCATCTGCAAAATATCTGTCATCCATTTTTGACCATCCCTGAGTCAGTCCTTGCCAATATATTTTCAAAACTTGATCTATGATTTCGTGTTGTGGGCTTGCCTATGACGGATCACTTTCTATCGACGACAGCTCATTATCTAGGAAGTTGATCCAGAAATCTTCAGTACCTTGAAATCTGCATGCCTCAATGGCAGGTTTCTCGCCTTCGACGATAGGTTGCATCATTGACCTTCGATCGAATGATTCCGTGACATGTTCGACTTCAGCTCATTGATTCACATTTCATGGATTGTACTGAGTACTTTGAGAGCCATTGACATTACTGGTGGTTACTCTCACACTTGTTAACAGTTCACATCATTGACTGGTAATCAAGTGGTTTCTACCATGTTCGACTTCAACACATTTAATCACATGGATAGAATCGTACTGGTTCGAGAAGCAGAAATCAAGACCCTGGATCTAGTTTCTACCATCCAGGCTGCGAGGAGTTTTATTATTATACAGTAGAATATTCATTACAGATGGCTGCGCCCATGCTGTGTCTACACTATTGATGTAATATTAAAATCATTTCTGTATCAGAACAATTTTAGTTAGTTTTTGATCCGAGTATGGGAATGCCTACCTCAGCGATGATATGATTACATATATATATTTTGCATTGAATGTTTTTACAGGTTCCGACCGGGGTGTCCACAGGATGATCCTTGAAATGATAAAGTACTTCACTCTTCATATATGACAGACTTCATCTTCATCTATTTCAGACTTCGCACTTTAGGGGGCAATCTGTTACACTGAAAACTGTCACCTTGACATTCTGCTGACTGTATGAGCTCATTAAACACTCATACTTACCTCCTTTGCAAGTCTTACAACTTTTGTTCCTCATTCCATGCCCTGAAAATGGAGGAAAAACCCTAAAAAGCTCAAAAAACCTTGGGTACGCAGTTAATATGAATCCTGCCTGCGTTTTTAGCTATGGTACGCAGGTAAAGTGAAGATAAACTGCGTTCTAGAACGCATTTTTCCAGTGTTGTAGGTGCGGTACCCCTGTAAAGTCAAAAATGCGCGAAATTAAACCAAAAAAGTTGAATTTTGGTCAATTCTGGAAGGTTCTGGATGAGATTTTTTGGGGATGAGTACGCTTTAGTAAGGTGCATGTATCCCACACCTTAAGGAACTAATCCCTTGATGTGAGGAGCCTATCCCTTTGAAGGAGGGTTCTATCCCTTTAAAGGTGGAATCCTAACCTCCTCATCTACTCTATAAAAGGAGGCATTGGGTAGCCTCAAAGGGTTAACACAAGTTAAGTGAGGTTAAGTTTTGATGGAGATTTTGGAGATTAAGGATTAAAGTTCAAGAAGTTAAGTTTTTTGGAGAAGATTTTTGAGCTGAAGTGCTGTTGAGATTTAGATTTCCTTCTGCTGAGCTTTTGAGAGGAAAGATCACATACCTCTTTATGCTTCTGGAGGAAGAGTGCAAGACTTATCAAAGTAGAGGAGATTCTTGCTTCGGACCCCGGGAAGGCCTTTCGAACATCAAGGCTAAGGTTGTAAGGTTCTTCTGTATATTTTAAGATTAATACAATCAAGTTCTGTTTTTCTCAATAAATTGTCATTTGATTGTTTATTTCAATAAGCTGTCGTTTGATCGTTTATTTCATAGATTCCTTGATCACTATGATAGGTATGTTTTATGATTATTTGTTATACAGGTGCTATTTAATATTTTCTTGTTTGTGATTGCAGATCAACGAAAGATGATACTTTCTTGTGACAAAAGGGCCATTGTTGCGATGAAGGATTATTGATGCAATGGAAGCACTGCGACTACAAATAAGCATTTGGATGTAAGGTAGGATCGACACCTTAATAACATTTATTTGTAAAACGAATATATCTAGAGAAAGACAAACTTAGTTGTTCGTTTGTTGCTAGATTGTCTTCTGACACTAGGGAGATCGGTCTTGTCCGCAAGAACGATTTATCCGGCCAACACATAGTCAAGGTGATAATGTGCTATTGCTCCATTTTTTCCCTTGACCTAGTAGTAGCCCTCCAAGGATCCCCTTTTAGGACCCCTGCTAGTTTGTGCGGTAACAAGCATCTTCCCATAAAAATGGCATGGAGATGGCAAGTGGCCAAATACACAACTTCACCCAACTGAAATGATATTTGTCACTCATTTGGGTTGCATACTTCAAATTTGAAGCTCCACAATGTTACAATTTGAGAGGTCATTATTATGGCTTATCTCTTGAGAAAACAGGCTCCTTAACCACAAAATACATATTATCATTCCAAACTGACCTAAAAATGGCATTATCCATCCTTTTCAAAATATCCAATCAAGGAAACACCTCCCAATATTCTAATTTCAATTTACAATTCCAACATAGTTGTTCAATACCACTAGAAGAAGAGGCTTGGGCTCAAATCAATTTATGCATCATACTTCAGAAATCATTCATTATATTCCTCAAAAGTAACTTGCTTTAAGAAATTTCCTTTGTTTTCTTCTTTGAAGGGGATATTATCTACAAATTAAACACAAATAAGCATTAATTCTAGCTTATCATCCATAACATATTTAGTAACCCAGGATGACAACATTAATGAAGCTTTGATTCAAATGAATCCATTTCATTAGAGAAAATACATGTAGTTATGTGAGTCACTTAAGCTTTGTTGGAAACTAAATAAAGGAGAGCCACATCCCACCCACCCATAGGACTACATTGTAGTTTTCATGTAGCTAGCTTCCCCTAACCTATATGTGATGCCTTAAGAGGAAGTATCACTGAGGGTTAACCGGATTCAAAGTAGGGTAGAGAACATGAAGGTCACTCTCCTCCACATATAGGAATCGATGTTCTACCTTCAAACCAATGAGTTAGGGCCTATTAACACTCATATTATGACCACCATGGGAATACATAGCACAAAGGGAATCCTTCATTGATCCAAATGTTGCTTATTAGTTCCCCTTTTAGTGCCTTACATGATTATTTAAGACAATTATATAGAAAATTATACTCAAACTTAGCTTAAAATATTCCACACTAACTTCCTCATCCTAATTTAGTTAAAATCACAATTCCACATAGGATTTTCTATGACTCAAAAAGCTTATTGGCTGCTTTTGTTCATAGTCACAGTCTCAACACTCACTGTGGTTCTATTTGATCCCATGGATTTTCTCTAGTTCACACAGCCTTCTCTACATTTCCTATACTTATTTTCATACCACAATACTACACAACTATCCACATCAAATTTTGGGATCCCTCTCTTAGGCTACATGGTTACTTCAAATGTCTCTAGAATGGGTATGTAGTCAATACCTTCAGATATGTTCAACAACACTTCCCAATTCCTTTCCATAATTGTTGGTAGTTGGGTAGTTCAACTACCAAATTTGAAAACTAGACATTTAATTCAAGGTAACATAGGAAAATTCCCATTCCTCTTCACAATTTCCTCTTAGGTATCAAGATTTGTGTTGACTGCTCTCTTATTTATATTTTTAGAAATATCTAAAATTAATGCACATTAAATAAAATAAAGTATGTCAAGATATCGATGCTAGCCATCTCCAACATTATAAGTATTAATTATAATTACAAAACTTGCAGTTTTAAAAAGGGGAATTACATAATCTAACTAATGCAAGATGAAAAATGGAAGATGTGGAAATGCAATATGCAGGGTGGGCGTTACAGTGAAGTTGTAGATAAGGTATCCTATAATATTCATTGTGTAGAAATTGAGTATGGAAGTAGATAAATACATGTTTTGGATGTTTCAAAAGGAAAAACAGAGGTTGTGGAAGTGAAGGATAAAAGTGGGTTGTTGAGGAAAAGTGTTTTTTTTGCATTTGACATCCTACAAACATCAAATCAGCTAAGCGTTGAGGTGTTGTGGGGTGGTGAATAATGCAGGGAGAGAGGATACATAGGATAGGTATCTTGCATCTAACATTTTGCAAATTAAAAAAAAATTACAAACTATGGTATTCACGAGAGATGGAATATATTATTCCCTTGAGATAGTTTTTTGCTAGAAAATGGTGCCAAGGCACCAACACTATTTTTGAAAAGAGGTTCCTATCCAAATTATTCTCTAATCAATGAATGGAAGGAAAATACCTTTCAGGTATTTAATCAAGAGGAGATTTTCCAACCAAGCTAGATGAATTTTTTTTTAAATAAGGTGAGAGGAGGAAAAGGAGAAAAATTAACAAATACTACAACATTCACTAAGTGATTTAAGACTTGTTATTGCAGAAAATGTAGATGATAATATTCCTAAGGTTCTAGAATAAAACAAGAACTTCAGTTGTATGAAATATCTAACCATTCATTTAGAAGTATGATAAAAAAAAACTAATTTTATCATAAATCTTTTTGTATAACATAACCTTGCCAAAAGTTAGGTAAATTGATTCTCGATTTAGCTTCTTAGGGATATTTCACATAAATTGAAATGATTACGAAGATGAAAAACAAAATTGAAGTATTATCCCATTGTGAAACACTATGCTTGCCTCTTTCGTCTCACTTTCCTCCTGCATTGATGTGTGCATTCCTACTCTTCTTGAATTCTTTGCACTTGTATCCTTATGATGCCTCAACATTCATAACTTATTCGGTCTTTATTGGTTCTTTATAGCATCCCAAAACTATGTTTCCCTCATGTCATGCTCTGGTAAGCCCCTAGTCTCCCCATTACACACAAAGAAATTTAGTAGCTCATGTTGCTAGATTCCAGTGACAAAACCACTTTATCACACAACAATTTTATCCATGTAGGAAAAAATATCAAATATCTTCCTCGTGTTCCCCTAAATAAATTCCATTTAGTTGCACTATATGACTAAGTACCGTAAATTACAACAAATTCAACAATATAGCCTTACAACACACTATTCAACCCAAAAAAAAAATTATGTGAGAAACCTTTTTATTTATAATGTTAACCCTTTAGAGCCCAACTACGCAGCACAATAGGCCACCAAGTTCTATGTTATTCTGCTAACCTTTGTAACCACTCAATCAAAACGATCAGAAACTCAACAAATAATATTGCATGAATATATGTAAAAACATACCTTTGCATCCATTTCTTACGACTAATTCGTTGATTTCTAGTCATTGTATAGAGAACTCTTGCTCTTTTGTCTTCACCCACTATTGTATATCTTACTTAGTAGGTATCCACATCCCCTTCAGCCACAAATCTCAATCTCATCTATGGAACCATTTGTTGGCATGCAGGGGTAAACTTGGGGTTCAAGAGAATTTTTCAACAAAACCCCTACATACACCAACCCTTTTGGAAACAACTAAAAGCAAGTGAAGGATCACTAGAGGAATCTAGGGGGAGTTATAAGAACCTAAACAATTTTTCTACGATGAAGGATACAGGAAACTTAAGCTATCATTTCCTATCTTCAACATATTATTACTTATTTGTATTCATAATAAAATGTGAACTATAACCTAATTTTGTGCAGTAATCCCATTATGCATACATTAAAAGTGATACTATTATGTAAAATAGACAAGCCATTAAGCATTGCACAAAAACATGAAATAGGCCAAAAAATGATCTTTCTATTAACATAATGAGTCTTTCATCACATTCATATCCATAGCAGCTCACCATCCTAGTGAATCATTTATCATTACAACATATGACTATATTGTATAAATTTTAATACAATTATGTATTGCATGGATTCTCCTGATCTAACAATTATATGCCACTGTTAAATACATAATCATTCTACTTAAATTCTTGCGAAAATTTAATCACCAATTGCAAACACATGAAGAAATATCTATCAAACATAACACATATGTTTTTACTAGGAAAGCATAAAGCTAAAAACCCCACTATCATATATTATGTATATATCATGGATCATGAAACAATCTCATACAAAACTCTAATCCAAGAGCTCTTAGTACAATATAAAACCGTCTCACACTGTCATACAAAAATTGGCAAATACATGCACCAATTTACTGCCTCCTGACAGCCTGCCTCCACTACGCAATCCCTGCTGATCACAATCCCTGAATGAATTCAATCTTGCCTTGCCTTGACTGCGCAATACTCATTGGCATATCCAATGTGTGTTTGGTTTCAAGTGTGCACCCACTAATGTCACAACAGAGAGTCAAAATGTCCCTTTCACCTATCTCTCAACTAGGTATCCACTGGATCTGACATGCATGTAGCTAACAATAGTAAATCTTTAGTTGCATGTGAGATCACTCCATGTGAATTAATTTAATATTTAATTCACTGATCTCTCACTAGTGTATCTTTAGTTACAACTAGTTACAACTAGCACAACTCAGTTTAACTCACTTAACTGAGTTAAACTAATTTACAACTCACATAACTACACATCCAAATCCGTTACAAATTTTTATCACTCAGTTACAACTAATTCCACTTGCATGTCCCACCAAACAACCTTAGAACTCGAAATTCCTTCAGCCAACTGGTTTGCCACATCAGTTAACTGAAATCAAGTGCTTCAAGAGAATATATTATTATTTATTGTCTAATTATTATTAAGAGATAATAATAATCGACATGCATTCTATTTTTAGACATGTGATGCATGAACTCACTTCGCCCATGCATTCTAAAAATAGACGCCCATCCATTAATATAATTTTCTCAACCATCTATAAATAGAATACCGCTATAAATAGACTTTGCTCAATATTCTAAAAATAGACATATCACCTAAAAATAGCCTGCCAGCCCCACCTAATGTACGTGCTTAATTTTCACTAGGATCATCATCTTGTTGAATCTCAATACTCCCTCTCAACAAGAAAGGGATTATCCTTCACCCTGATCCTGTCTCTATGGTATTTGAATTTGCTCCTGGTGAGCACCTTCGTCATAATATCTACATCTCGATCTTCCGTAGGAATGTACTAAAGCAACATGATCTTTTGTTGCACACAATATCTGATATGATGATACTTGATATATATATATGCTTATATCTATCATGAAACACAGGGTTAATCAAGAGTTTAATGCAACTCTGATTATCACAATGAACCACTCTAGGATCTAAATGAGAACCAAACAAACCAACTAGGATATTCTTCATCTAGATAGCCTCACATGCAGCTTGAATTGATTCCATGTATTTCGCTTCCACTGAACTGAGTGCCATGGATCTTTGTTTCCTGTTTTACCAAGAAATAACTATAGATCTGATACTGAAAACCCCTTTTGATGTGCTCTTTCTTTCTGTTGGGCTGCCTGCCCAATCTACATCTGTGAAGCCATGCAACTTCACTTCATCTGTCTGTATGTACCATAAGCCATACTCAGATGTGCCCCTGAGATATATCAAGACATTCTTTCCCACCTTCCAAAAGAGCTTGGTAGGCTTAAGCATCACTTGAATAAGCTGGTTCACCGCATAGCATATGTATGGTCTTGTATTAACTAAATACATGAGCGAACCCACCAACTGCCGATAGACAGTAGCATCCACTACCTCTCCAGATGTAGCGTCCTCTTTCCTCCAGTTTCTTGGAAGAGGAGTATTCATGGGTTTGCAGCCCTCCATGTGAAACCTACCCAGTATCTTCCTTGCATAATTTCCTCGAGACACAAAAAGTTCACCTTCTCGCTACCATATTTCCAATCCAAGGAAATAATGAAGGAGGCCCATATCCTTCCTCTCAAACTCCTTTGCAAGGTCCTCCTCGCATGAGTGTATCAGCTGCTCAACACCAATCAATAATAAATCATCAACATAAAGAACAATGATTAAAATCTTACCCTCCACCACAATCTGTTATAGCTTTGCATCTGCCTCACTCTTGGTGAAGCCAAGTCTGGTGAAATAGTTGTCGTTCCAAGTGTACCAAGCATGGGGTGCTTGCTTCAGCCCATACAACGCTCTTTTGAGTCTGCACACATGCGACTCGCTGCTGAAGTTTTCAAATCCTTTAGGCTTCTCAATGTACACTTCTTCCTCAATGATCCCATTAAGGAACACAGTATTTACATCCATCTGATGAATGTTCCAACCCATCTGCGTTGAGAGAGAAATGATGGTCCTTATGGAAGAATACCGTGTGATAAGTGCAAAGGTTTCTTCATAATCAATCCCCTTGATCTATAAGAAGCCTCGGGCCACAAATCTGGCCTTGTATTTCTCAACACTCCGATCAGCACCTTGCTTTACCTTGTAGATCCATCTTGAACCTACCACTAATTTATCAACCGGCCTTGGAACAATTTCCCAAGCACTGTTTCTGACAATGGACTTATACTCCTCTACCATTGCATCTACCCATGTGGGCTACTACACTGCTTCCTAAAAGGAAGATGGCTTAGTCACAATACATTTTCTCATGAGAGCCATGTATTGGTAGATGCATCCACTCAACCAAAGGAGCCATATGATGTTATTTATTTAGATCCTAGAGTTCCTCCTTTTTTATGCTTTAGTAAATATTTCTAATTTTGTGGTCCATAATTGTGTCATTGACACAAAATCAAGACACGATGTCATTCCGTTTTTAGTTACAAGAAGGCTAGATTTTGAGTGCATAGGTCCTTGTAAATATCTAATAGCTTTGGATTCAAGAATTGTAGAAAAAATGGGTTCTATGAAAGTTTTATCCATTTCTTTTAATCAAGCTCCTAATGTGAGCATGTTCATACATGTGATTGTAGTGGAAATACTTGAGGCATATGGCATGCTTTTAGGAAGGGAGTGGTCCACCAAGGTCAAAAAGGTTTTATATTTGATGGAAGGAACCCACTTCACCTTTCATCAATAGGTTGCAAATTTGTCACTACGAGAGCTAAAATATTGAGAAAAAGTTGTACCTAATTCCTTCTACATCATACATGTGCCTTACTGAGATCTTAGGATGGTTACTTATAGTGTGCTATCTAAATAATATCTTCATGTTCCTACTCATGAACAAGATGAAATGGTTTTTAACATGGGATTTTGATGGTGCCAAACCCAAGCAAGGATCTAGTGTTGGAGTCTTTCTATGTGATCCCAAGGGCTACATTACCTAATAAATTTTGACTCTTCGAAATATTTTGACACCAATGAAAATTTATGTAGATTCCTTCAAACAAGGAATTCAAAGACTTGCACATTTTCCATGAGATAGAAGAGGAAACCAATGATATGATCCAATCGAAAACCAATAAGAGTATTCTTGGGGTGTCCATGTTGGAATCCATGTTTTATTATAATGATGATTCTACCCCTACACATGTATTAATAATGAATACATTAGGAAGGCGGAATAAACTACCCCTATAAACATGGGAACATGAGAAAATCGAAAAATGATTTATATAGGGTTGGAATGTTCCCCTTGTGAGTTCACTTACTCCATAGATTCACTCTTAACAGAGTAAAGTATGTTTTTTCCTGGTCCTACGAGGACCTCAAAGTATTCAATATGTAATAAATAGTTCATGCCATATCTATAATTCTTGATTCAAAGCCTTATAAGGAAAAACATAGGAAGAAAAACCCTAGCTTGGAACAAACAATTAGGGATGAATTAGATAATATGGAAGTAGTAGAGGTCATATACTTTATTCATTAATCACAGTGGGTATCCAATTTCGTCTTAGTTAGGAAGAAAAGTATAGATATTTGGTTATGTGTTTATTATTGACATGTGAATAAGGTTTCAATAAAAGACAACTACCATGTCCGATCTATGGAGGAAATCCTCCAAGAAGTCTATGGTACTCAATTAATGTCTCTTTTAAAAATGGCTTCTTAGGCTACAATTAGATATCCTTCAAACCTTATGAATTTCATAATAAAAAATTCGTCACTCATTGGGACACATATCCATATCATAGGATTCCTTTTTGTTTCATTCATTTTGGAAGTACGTTCTAGCATGTCGTGGCCATCACTTTTTGAAGGGTTTGATGGATGAAATTATAGTTTTCTACTTCAATGACATGCCATTATTTTCCAAAGAACGAAGTAGTCACTTTGATCACCTTAGGCAAGTTCTTTATATATGTCATAAGTTTGGCATATTCTTAAATACTAAGAAGACCATTTTCTGTGTCACTTAAGGGAATATTTTGGGTCAGGTTGTGTCTCAAGTAAGTGTAAAAGTCGATCTCAAGAGGGTTATAAAAATCAAAATTCTTCCCTAGTTAGGATTAATCTCTTCTTTGTTTTGTATTTTAGCCTTGACATTATCAATCGTGTTAGAAGTATCAACTCGAAGATTAATAGTATTACCGATCAATATTTTGACAAAAAAGTCCATACCACCATGCAGATAAAGAATAAGGTGGAGGTTTGATTCCTTCTAATTTTGTAATCTACAAGAATCCTTCCATATTCATGTTTCTTCGTAAATAAAAATATCAAGAGTATATTGATATGGAGATATTCCCTCTTTATCCGGAATCTTTGCCCTGTCATCGTCAATTATGTCAAAGCTCTCAAGTTCAAATCTGATTTTCTTCCGATTCAATGTCTTAATAAAAATTTGCATACCACGGCATAGACAAAGAACTAGGTGGAGAGTCAATTTCATGCAAGGGGATTTAAAAAAAAAAAACCCCACTCAGATTCTAGGAGTCTTAGTTTCATGTTTGAGAAATAGTGGAATGTCATTATTTTTGTTGCGATAAATTGGAGGAAAAAATTATAATTAGAAATTATATATTTTGTTAAGGATTAATCAAGTATGCTTTAGTTAATAATTTAAATAAAATGAGACAATCATGTTACGAGTACTTGATCTTAGAACTTTGGGGGATATTTAAAAAGAACTCCAAAAATCCAAATTTGGGTTTTTTTTTGGGGAGTGGAAAAAAATATGAAGGGGCTCTGCAATGAAACATGGGAAAATTGACTTTATAAAGAACCTATATGAATTTTGTTCCAAGATCGAAACTGTGAAAATAATTTCTTAATGAACTGGAGGCTTTACAAATACATTTATTAATGTTCTCTTCAGATACATTTATTAATCTTATATTCAGATTCACGTTCTATAGTGCATGTAACAACCTGTAGTCTTGCTGGCAACACATTTTGGTTTTAATTTTTGTTTGTCTGACTTTGTATGTCAGCGATGCGTTCAAAGGTTGGGACAGTATCACGTGGTTGTGGTGAAACCAACAATAATTCGAATGGAGCACATTTTGATTTGCAAAATACAATAAAAGTGTAGATCTTCAAGTCTGAGTATTACGACCTTCCCGGGCTCTCTTTCCATGTGTGGATACAGAGGATATTCATGTAACACACATTATTATTACTATTGCTTTATTTGGAATCGATGTTAAAGTGAACACTGTGTTATCTCTATGTATTGTGGTGAGTGAATCAAATTTGGGCATTCCTATAATGGAAATAAACCAGCAAACCAAAGCCAATTAAATTGTTGTCTACAGAACATCCTGAGACGTTCATGTGATCATATTTTAGTTCTCGTTCCATGTGTACAATTCCTACTAACTAAAGAGAGCATTTTCAGACCCCTGTTTTTCGTGTTGAAGAAAAGGTTCCTAAATGATTTGTTTTACTATACGAGAGAGTGTAAATCTCAATACAATTTCTGCAAGTGGTTAGAATATAGTCCAGTTTTTCTTAAGGTGAAAGAAACGCCTTTCCCCTGCACTCAAACTAAATTTGCAAAAGTCCTTATGCCTTAAGGTTTCTTCCCAAAAGAGATCAAACTTTGCAAATATGGAGTAATTCCTTCCTTGTCTTGATTATTGGCTTTCGTATTGTCAATTGTATTAGAGATCATAACATCAACTATACTAGTCGTACAAGTCAACATCTTAGCAAGGATCTGCATATTCCCTTGGAGATGAAGGATAAGAAGCAAGCTCAATTCCTGTGAATATTATAATAAACTACAAACTTTTCATCTCCAAAATTCTTTCTAGAAAAAATATATCTTTGAAGATTTGGAGGAATTCCTTGTCTTGAATTTTAGCCTTGACGTTATTAATAGTAACTAATCTATTAACCTCAAGAATAATTTTCTTCCCATCTAGAGTTTTGAGATGTGCATTCCACATCTCAAAGAGAAAACCAAATAGATTTACTTATGAGTTTTGAGATCTCCATTCCACTTGTCAAATGGAAAACCTATTGGAATGTCTTCCTTCTAGACGTGAATGTACCACCATCCTCTAGTTGTTTGCCAATGAAGGTTGACCATTTTTGGTTAGTAGGTAAGCCATAATTATAATTATCTTGCATATTTTCCTTAATATTATGAATGATGTTTGAGTTGTCCACCTCAAGAATAACGTTTTTTTTTTCCAGTCAAAGTATTATGAAAGATTTGCATTACACCTCTTATAGAAAGCAAAGGATGAAGCATATCCCTTTCGCATATTTTAATTAGTGAGAACTTGTCCATCATGGGAATGCTTTCTAGAAAATCCCTTTTTTGAATATTTTAATTAGTGAGGACTTATCCATTGTCCGAATGCTTTCTAGAAAACCCCTATTGCATATTTTAATTAGTGAGCACTTATCCATCCTTCTAATGCTTTCTAGAAAGTTTTAGTCTTTCTGGTTCAAGAAGAATGTCTTCCTTGTGTTGAATCTTGGCTTTCACATTGTCAATTGTGTTAAAACTCTCTACCTCCATAGTTATAGTCTTCTTTCAATTTTCTAGTGAATGTCCTCACAAATATGTCCATGTTGACAATCAATGATATAAAACAAACCTAACTTATACTAAAAAGGGTGTGATGAGGTCAATAATTTTTCCAATAAAAAAAATTAAAACAATTAGGACAACTTTTCCTTCTCTATTCCTAAAACTACAATTAAAAATGGTTTCCATTAGCAGGCTTTGAGGAAAAGTATCTGGCGGCATTCTACAAACTACCAAAAGATATTGAGATCAAATCCTTAATTCTTATGGTTTTTATATTTTTAGTTAATTCTTATAGTTTTTATAATTTTACTTAATTCTTATGGTTTTTCTAATTTTAGCAACTTGAGATATATGATGGTGTAAATGTTTTGATGTTTATTATGGGTTGATGTCTATTGGCATTTATCTATGAGGTAAGTTTATTTTTATGTCTATTGGTTTTTACTACCCATTTAACTTAGATGGTTGTGCTAGTTCTTATCAACATCAAAGACTCAATCCTTCATTGAAAAGATTTGTTACCCCACATAATACACACATAATTTTACTTGTATTTACTTTTTTTATTAAAAATTGTTTTACAAATTTATTCTATGCTACCTTGCACCCATGATATTTGACAAATTAAAATAAAAAATAATACTCACATGTAATAAACTATTATAGAAAATAAAAAATAATAACCAACAATTTCTGTTAAAATATCCAACACTAACTATTATATAAAACAAAAAATAATAACATCTTATTTCCGTTGAAAACTCCAGCTCTCCAAACTTAACATGGCTTGGTTCAAACATAAACATCCACAAAATAAATGAAATTTTAAAATAAAAATTTAAATTAACATATAAAAAATCTAACCAATATAAAAAAGATGAATAGCCATGAAATAAAGCCAACTTATTGAGGTACAATCAATAAAATCTAACCAATTAAAAAAGATGAATCGAAACCGGAAAAGCCATGCATTGAAGCCAACTTATTGTGGTAAAAATGTCCATTTGGCATTTCGTAAAAAAGGAGAAGGGGCCAAAATTTAACCTAAAAAGCTAAAAAGCGCATATGTGTCAACAGAACATTTTCTCTTAAAAAAGCTAAAAAAAACAACATTTCAAAATGTATCAACCGAACCTTTTCTCAAAAAAAAAAAAGGCAGGATGAGTTCGATTGAATAGATCACAGAGATCCGTTTTTATCGATGGATGGTCCCAGAGGAGGTAGAAGCCGGAAATATGTATCCGGTGGATGGTTCAGAGGAGGTGGAAGCCTGAAACATGTATCCGGTGGACTGATCAGAGGAGGTGGAAGCCTGAAACATGTATCCGGTGGACTGATCAGAGGAGGTGGGTGCTTCCCATTTCCCAATCCCAAAAAAAAGCAGGATGAGCTGGAACTTGAAAAATTGACTAGACCACCGTGAGCATTTTCTATCCATAATTGGTAGATGGTTCCAGAGCAGGTAAAACCGGAAATATGTATCCGGTGTATGGTTCAAAGGAAGTAGGTGCCGGAAATATATATCCGGTGTGAGGTTCCAGAGGAGGCAGGCTCCAGAAATATATATCCGGGGTAAGGTTATATAGCCGTTGAAGGAAGGAAGATGGGGAATGGGTATATATATATATCAAAGTCCTATCAATTCTCAGCGTTTTCCTCCAACTCTATCTCTGTGTGGTTTGAGTCAGAGTCTGTCAATTTGTGGTTTGAGTCTGGGTCGGTCTGTGTCTATGTCTATGTCAATGTCTAGATTGAGTCCAGGTCTGTCTGTCTGGATAGAGGAGGAGGAGGAGGCCAGAGTGAAACAGAACGGAGGCAAGAAAAATGGAAGTTAATTTGTTTACAATTCTTGGGCTCAAGGAGGTCAATGATCTTTCTCAGTATGGTATGAATCAATCATTTCCATTTAATTTATCTGCTCAATGATCTTGATCTTTCTCAGTATAGTATGAATCCATAATTTCCATTTAATTTATCTGCTCTGTCATCATCAGCAGCAATCATATTTCATTGCCCTGTATTCTTTTTTACACCAGAAATGAATGAAGGAAACAGATCATTGGCGTTGCTGTTGTTGGAACGCTACATCGCTGAAGAAATGGAATCCCAAATCCAGGTATATATATATAAATGGGACTGCATCTCCCTTGTTAATTAGTTTAAACATGGTGTATCAGTCATTTTTATTGAAGTTAAAGCTCTATCTCGTCAATAGTTAAATCTGATGCGACAACCGCATTTATTAGATTCAATTATTCATTTATTTCCTTCATGGAGATTAATGATCTTTCAATATTATTAGTATGAATCGAATTCCATTGCTTCTTGGTCAGAAGAAATTATATCTGATTACCCTGTATTTTGAATGGAATTCCATTTAATTCTGATATTTCTACTAATATCTGCTCCATTGTGAGAAGCAATTCTATTTCATTACCCTGACTTCTTATTAATTGTAAAGTATTTAGCCATTTGCACCCTAAATGAGTGAAATGAAAACCTACGAAATCATTAGTATGAATCCCAATTCCAGGTATATGTAAATGGCTCTACATCTCTGTCATTTTTATTGAATTTAAAGCTCAGTGTCCTTCTCAATGGTTTAAACCTTATGCGTCCACGATTTTTAGTAGATTTAATTTTTCATTCTGCTTTCATCGCTTAACCACTGTCTCCCCATACTATATATCAAGCATCAATAGCTGTTATAGATTTAACTCGCGGTTATTTTTGGTATAACCCTCTCTAGTTGTGCGGAATGTTAGTAGTTTAATCCATGGTTCTGCTTATACCCTGTCGTGTGTTAGCTTAACAGTATTTTTTTTGGGTTTAATCTGCCCTGTTAGTTTTACGGTGTAATTTGCTTCCTGTGATTTTATGGTATATCCTGCTTTGGCTCTATGTTGTGCCGCGATTTTATGGTATATCCTGCTCTGGCTCCATGTTGGGCCGTGTGTGCTCTCTTTATGGTGTTATCTATGGTGAATTGACCCACTAGGTGAATAAATGAAATATTGAGCGATTGTGTATATTGTGTATCGCAGTGATCAGGATTATGATTGGGTTCCCAGGCTTTATAATACCCCAATGCTTTACACCCCAATCCATGAATTATTGGCTCACTATGCGATCGATTCTAGGATGAACTTTAGGTATATCGATTTGGGTAGAACGAGATTCTCGGATCAACCAAATGGCCACGTATATTGATTTCAACCCTATTTCAACTTTCTTCTTGTTTATTGATTTAATCTTCTCATTCTTTTATTAAATTTCTTTTGTTCTGAAAACAATGCAAGTAATTCATTGATGGAAATCAGCTTCTATCTCATCTTGGATTAAATTAATAATAATTCACTTTTTTCGCTTTAGATGACAAACCTTTTCCTCTAATTCAACGCCCCTATGTATATATGAAATCACCATTTCTGATTTGCAGGGGAGATGGTCAATATGCCAGCTCTGATCCCCATGTATATATATGAAATCACCATTTCTGATTTCCAGGGGAGATGATTAATATGCCAGCTCTGATCCCCATGTATATATATGAAATACACCATTTCTGATTTCCAGGGGAGATGGTCAATATGCCAGCTCTGATCCCCATGTATATATATGAAATCACCATTTCTGATTTCCAAGAGAGATAGTCAATATGCCAGCTCTGATTTTTTTCTAATAGAAATCATATTAATTATTGTGTTAAAATTAAATATATATAGGAAATTATAATTTATAAATTATATTTATTATTTTTATATTGAAAAATAATATTTATATCAATATTCTATTTTTTTAATTGTAGGTTTTCTGATAAAAGTTGCTGGAAAATAAAGGGCAACTATACTTTCTTTCTGAAAAGTACCAATGAAGGTACATTTATTTTCATTATTCAAGTATATAATAGAAGAGATATATATAAATAGAATTACAATTTTTTCATTATATTTCATTCTTTCATGTGTTTTTTTCTTAATATTACTATGTTGTATGACAGATTTATTTACAGAAATGGCTTAAGTATACTTTCTCAAAAATACCAATCAAGGTACATCTATTTTTATTGTTTGAGTATATAATAGAATAGATATATATAAAAGAGGAAATACAAACTTTTCATTATACTTCATTCATTATTTTATTTCACTATATAATAGAATATATATATATATATATATATATATATATATGAGGAAATACAAACTTTTCATTATACTCAATTAAAAATATTTCAATCTTTCATGTGTTTTTTTTCCTAATATTTATATGTTGTATGGCAGATTTCTTTACAGGAATGGCTTCTTCATCATGGTTCTTCTACTCAAAGTAATATTTATATGTTGTGTATGGCTGTCTTCTCATTATGCTTCTGCTCAATGTAGATATTGATGTAGAGTTATCTGCTTATATTGTTTCTTTTCTTTTCTTTTCTCAACATTGTGAGAAAATTATGTGCATACAATTATTAATAAAATGATTATTTTAATGAAAGGAGTTAAAACTTCTTCCACATTCTTTTTATTCGAGTAGTGTAGAGGTTTTTGTGGGTTGATTATTTTTCCTTTAACTCATACATATTACAGTACATTTACTTTAAAACATTCATATTTAAAACATGTGGTTTTACACTTCAATTATATGAATTTATATTCCAAAATTCTTTAAAAAAATTGCACACACTTTTACACAAATGCATGAAAAAACGCTAAATATCACTTTATTAAACAAATCATTCATATTATTTTCATTTTTATATTTTTTTTTTGTTTTTTATTGATTTTTTGAAAGTTTTTTTTTTCTCCTCAATGTATTATTTTATATTTCATATTACTTTTATTTTTTATTTTTTATTTTATTTTATTTTGAAAAAAAATTATATGCAATGTTTTATATTTTATATATTTATATAGTTAAATAAGGTTATATATATAATTGATAAATTTTTGAATGGTGTAATTTGAATTTATTCATTTGAAATTGTATGTCTATTTATGACTCTGAAATGTTTTATTTTAATATTTTGAATTGAAATTCTATATTGTGTTTTCTTTTGAATTTGTATTTTGTATGTTTATGCCATAGTGGTTGTATAAATATTTGTATGTGATTTGGAATTGGACACAAATTAAAATTGTAATGTGTTTGTTGTGTTGAATTGTGATTGCAATGAATTTTGTTGTGTAAATTTGAATGTATATATAATCTAAATGTGGTGTTTGCTTATTTGAATTTGTATTGTGTATGTATGTCAATGGATATTTGTATTTGAATTTGTATTTTGTATGTTTATGCCATAGTGGTTGTATAAATATTTGTATGTGATTTGGAATTGGACACAAATTGAAATTGTAATGTATTTGTTGTGTTGAATTGTGATTGCAATGAATTTTGTTGTGTAAATTTGAATGTATGTGATTTGGAATTTAACACTAAATTGAAATTGTAATATGTGTTTGCTGTATTGAATTATGATTGCAATGAATTTTTTGTGTAAAATAGAATGTGTATATCTAATCTAGGTTTGAAGTTGTATGGTGTGTTTACTTGATTAAAAATTGCATAAGCATATTTTGAGTGTTTGTTTTTGTATTGGCTTTAAGTTGTATAATATGTGTTTAGTTATTTGAAATTGTATATTGTGTGTGTTTTTGTATTGTGTGTGTTTGTTTATTCATTTCAAATTTGAAATTTGTGTATTTGCTTATTTGAATTTCTGTTTTGAATTTTTATTTATTTTTCATATTGCATGTGTATGTAAGAGTGGTTTTATCAATGTTATGTTTCTTGATGTATGTTGGTATGTGATTTGAAATTGTAATGTGTTTGGTGTATTGATTTGTAATTGTGATGAATTTTATTCTGTGTATTTAATGTAGGTTTCCTTACTCCTTTGAATTTGTATATGTATGGTTGTTTATTTGAAATTGTTTGTGAAATTGTTTATATGAAGTGTGTTGCCAATGGTTAGCTATGCATATTTGTCATTTTGAAATTTTTTATATTTGATATCACATATGCATGTAAGAGTGATTTTATCAATGTCATGTTTGTTGATGTATGTTTGTATGTGATTTGAAATTGTAATGTGTTTGGTGTATTGATTTGTACCTATGATGAATTTTATTCTATGTATTTAATGTAGGCTTGCTGAGTTCATTGTATTTGAATTTGTATATATATGTTTGTTTCCTTGAAATTGTTTATGTATGTATGTGAAGTATTTTGTCAATGTTTGGTTATGTATTTTGATTTGAACTTGTATATGAATTTGTAATTCTTTGTCATTTTGAAATTGTTTATATTTGATATCCCATATGCATGGAAGAGTGAGTTTATCAATGTTATGTTTGTTGATGTATGTTTGTATGTGATTTGAAATTGTATTTGATATCCCATATGCATGAAAGAGTGATTTTATCAATGTAATGTTTGTTGATGTATGTTTGTATGTGATTTGAAATTGTAATGTGTTTGGTGTATTGATCTGTACCTATGATGAATTTTATTCTATGCATTTAATGTAGGTTTACTTAGTTCATTGCATTTGAATTTGTATATGTATGTTTGTTTGCTAGAAATTGCTTATGTATTCATTGCATTTGAATTTGTATATGTATGTTTGTTTGCTTGAAATTGCTTATGTATGTAAGTGAAGTGTTTTGGTAATGCTTGGTTATGTATTTTGATTTGAACTTAGATATGAATTTGTAATGTTTATCTTTGTTGTGTTCATATTACTTGTATTTGTTATTGCACTTGTATGTATCAATGTTATGTTTGGTGATGTATGTTTGTATGCAATTTGAAATCCTAATGTGTGTGCTTGGTGTATTGATTTCTCACTGTATTATTTTATAAAATATTATATATTATTTTTGAACTTTTTAAATATTTTGGAATTTTTTTTCTTTTTTTCTTAAATGACTTTTCTTGCATTTTTTGCATTTGTCATTTAAAAACTAACAAGTTAACTTAAACACATACAATAAAATACATGTATTTTATTACATATAATTTTAACTAAAATAAAACACATAAATACATCAATTCTATTAATCATTTAACATATTAAATCAATATATTTTTAGAAAATTCATTAATATTATTAATCATTTAAATCAATATAATTAAATCAATTGTGCATGTTGATATGTTAAAAATCTCATATCAAAAAAATAAATGCACACAAGTTTTTGGGGGCACAAAAGCTTTCACCTTCAGGTGGTTGACCCTGTTAGTAGAGATTACAATCTCGAAGCAAAGAGAAACTTTTTAATTTGTCAATGAAAATTTATTATAATAAATATTTTAAAATAACCCAAATAAATAATAAATAAATTATTATAAATATTATAATAAACTATAAATAAATAAATAATTATAAATAATATTTGTAAATTATAAATAACTATTATAATAAATAAACATATTTCCTAAAAATAAAATTTTATATCATATAAAATTGATAAAAAAATTAATCCATTTAATATAGCATTTCAAACAAATGAAAATGAATCAAACACTATATTACTCAATAAGAATCTCATATCAACAATGTATAGAATTAAGTTTATGAGACACATAAACTTCCATTTTACATACAAAGCTTTTTTAATTATTAATGAAAATTATTATAATAAATATTTAAACTTAATAAATATTAAAATTATTTTTATAATAAATTATAAATAAATAAATAATAACTATACATTATAAGCCATAAATAAATTAATATAATAAATCTAATATATAATAAATAATATTTTATAATTACTATAATAAATAAATAATTATTATAAATAATTATTTTAATTATTATTTAATAGTTATTATAATTATTATTTAAAAATAAACTTAATAAATAAAATATTATAATATTATAATAAATAAAAATAAATATAAAGATATTTTTCAACAATAAATTTTTATATTATATATAAATTTTAACCCATTTAAAATATAATAATAATGAAAATAAATCTAACACTACATTATTTAATATGAAAAAATTATTCTAACTAATTTTTTTTTGGTGGTGATTCCATTTTTTTAGTATCGTTATATTTGAAAATATCTTATCAATCACTATATCCTTTATAAATAATATAATTTGTAAAATATGGTACTTAAATTATATTAAATTAAACATTTATATTTTATTAAATTAACAATGTAATAAAAATGGAAGATTATTATTTTTCATATATCTATTTAAAAAAAAAAAAAAAGAATTACTAAAATTTGTCAACATAATTTGTAAATCGGTACATATACCATATTAAATTAAGTCAATATAATAAAAATGTAAGACATAATTATGCTTCACATATCTAATAAATAAAAAAATAAAACAAGTATTATGACATTTTATCTAACAAAAATGTAAGACATAATTATGCTTCACATATACAATAAATAAAAAAATAAAACAAGTATTATGACATTTTATCTAAAAATAAAACTATTATTATGACATTTTATCTAACATGGGGTGTAACATTGTGAAAATTATAATTAGAAAATTGTACTACTCCATATCATATTAAGTTTTGTCTATTATTAAATTTACTACATAATAAAAATGAAAGACAATTTGAAATAACAAAGCAATGTTTCCACCTAAGATATTAGGGTAGCTACCAAGTCTAATCTCATACAAACCTATTTATAGAAGCCTATTAGTGGGCAAATTGTTCTTCTATTCAACTTTAAGGTTGACTCCATCATAGGCTCATGCCTCGCTAGTAAAAGAAAAAATATAATTCATTTACATAAATATAATTGAACTTTCATATAGGTGTTTCTCAAGTCCTTCCAATAATTATGTAGCACAGCAAGAGTGCTATTTATCAAATATTTACCACTTTGAGCAACATCATCCAAAAAGCATATCTACATGGTTATAAAACATGCCACTATGACTTTAAACCTTGTGATCCTTGTGGTTGTTGTATAGTATTTGTGTAGTCATATCACATTAATTAAGGCCTCACCAACCTACTCAATTGTAGGATTTCTATCAAAAGGGGAGGTGAATATGTGAGGGTCTAACATGTGCTTCGTCATATAAGGCCACATGTTGGGGTAGAGTAAGTACACTTTTGTGGACTTTAATAGTTAAATTACTATGTGAAGATAGATCCTCTACTCAAGCAATGCATCTCATACATCAATTTGGTGTCTAACCATAATCTTAAATTTATATTATTATTAATATTCATATGGCCTTTCCCAAAAATACATCATCACATTTTGTACTCTTATCTTGAATCTAGATAGTGGAAATTTGACTTGCCTTCAAATATTGAATTTACCTACCTAAATATTATATATATGTAATTTAGTAAAGACAAGCTTGAAATTATTATATATAAACATCTAACTTACTATGACGGATGTCATCTATAAAAATGTGGGGAAGCGAGTTACAAGTTCGACTTGAAACCTTTCAATCCTTGTAGTTGTCATATAGTATTTTGGTAGTCATATCACAGTCATTAAAGCCTTCACCTACCCAATTGCAAGCTTTCTATCAAAAGGGTATGTGTATATGAGTCGGCCTAATGGTTATGAACACATGCTTCCTCATATGAGGCCACATGTTTAAATCTAGAGTGGGGGTAGAGTATGTAAATTTTCGAAGACTTTAGCAATCAAATTGCTACATGAAGGAAAATCCTTTGTTACACAAACAAGGTGATCTCATACATCAATTTGGTGTTTGGGCTTGACCACGACTTTAAAATTAGACTATTATTATTATTATATTTATATTGCCTTCCCCAAAAATACATTGTCATATTTTGTATTGTTATCAATATAGATAGTGGGGATTTGACTTACCTTCAAATATTGAATTTCCCTACCTAAATATTATAGTTGTGTAATTTAGTCAACGAAAGCTTGAAATTGTTATATATAAACATCCAAATTACTATGATGGATGTCATCCACAAGACTGTTAAGAAACATCCTTTAGTTTTCCCCACAAGGTTTTCCTTTAAGAGGAAAGCACATATGACTTTAATTAAAGAAATAAGCACTCCATTTAAAAAGGAAAAATTTGAAGGGAAAAATATGACAAACTATATAGGCATACTCCTTTGAAACTTACCCATCAAATAAGCACCATGAAAGGAGAGAAACCATAGATCTCCATGGATTTTTTTATTGGGTAATCCAAATCATCCTTGGAATGGCCCATCCTCCTATAACAAGGATCTAAATGACCTAAATGAAGTAAAAGTTAGCCAACCCTATAAACTCTCCATTATTAGTTTTATTTAACTTCATTTCTTTTATTAACTTATCCTTTTTAATCTACGGGGATAGCTCAGTTGGGAGAGCGTCAGACTGAAGATCTAAAGGTCAAGCCCCATGGGGGTAGGTGAGTTGGTAATTGAAATGCGGTGAAGTTCGTTTGTAAGGCAAACCCGTACTGGAGGTCACGAGTTCAAATCCCCCGGATTAAAGCGGAGCATGTGGAGAGGGGCGAGCGCATGTTCCCAGTGGGTATAGTGGTAGCGGTCAGAATCAAACCCGTGTAACGCAAGTTGTGAGGCTGCCCCAGTTTCCGATCCCACTGTATACAAAAAATAAAAATAAAAAAAATAAATAAATAAATTTAAGGTATTATAAGGAGGTCATCAACTCCACCTTAGAAGATCAAAAGTATCTCTATGTTTTAACTAGCTCAAAGAAGAAAATTAATATAACCAAGATTAGAACGAACTCTCATGAGCTCCATAGTGAAACAGGTAGTTGGACAATTCCTAAAACACTATGGATGGAAAGGATCTGCCATCTCTGTGAGAATATGAACATCGAAGATGAAAATCACTTCCTCTTAGAGTGCCCCGCATACAACCACATTAGAGCTCAATTTCATAATCTTTGTTGCAATACTGACCTTCCTAGCCTTTTAATATGTCAAAATTATAGTGAGCTCGGGAGGCTTCTCTCCAAGCTTTTTGAGCATAGGAATAAAATCTTAAATCAAATCAAATAACTATTTTCTTTAGGTCGATAGACCAAAGATTGGTCTGGGTGAACGTTAACCATCATCATCATCATCATCAATAATGTATTTAATATTATTATGTTTATAATAATAATTTATTTATTGTTTATAAGTCATAATTATTTATTTATTTATAATTTATTATAAGAATAATTCTAATATTTATTAGGTTTAAATATTTATTATAATTAAAATTATGAAAACTTTTCTTTGCTTTGAGTTTGTAATCTCTATCAACATGTGAAGATGGAAATTTATGTGCCTCGTAAAATTCTATGCATTGTTGATATGAGGTTTTTATAGAGTAATGTAGTGTGTTTGATTCATTTTCATTTGTTTGAAATGCTATATTTTAAATAAGTTAAATTTTATATGATATAAAATTTTATTGTCAGGAAATATGTTTATTTATTATAATAATTATTTATAATTTACAAATAGTAATTTATTAATTAATTAATTATAGTTTATTATAATAATTATAATAATTTATTTATTATTTATTAGGGTTATTTTAAAATATTTATTATAATAAATTTTCATTAACAAATAAAAAAGCTTCTCTTTGCTTAGAGATTGTAATCTCTACTAACAGGGTCAACCACGTGAAGTTGGAAGCTTATGTGCCCCAAAAACTTGTGTGCATTTTGTTGATATGGAGTTTTTAACACATCAACATGCACAATTGATTTAATTATATTGATTTAAATGATTAATAATATTAATGAGTTTTTTAAAAATACATTGATTTAATATGTTAAATGATTAATAAAATTGATGTATTTTTGTTTTTATTTTTCTGAGTTAAAATTATATGTATTTTATTGTATGTGTTTAAGTTAACTTGTTAGTTTTTAAATGATAAATGCAAAAAATGCAAGAAAAGTCATTTAAAAAAAAAAAAAGTAAAAAAAAAAAGGTTTCAAAATATTTAAAAAGTTCAAAAATAATATATAATATTTTATAAAAATAACACCAAGCACATTACTATTTCAAATTGCATACAAACATACATCAACAAACATAACATTGATAAAATCCATTTCACATACAAGTGCAATATCAAATACAAGTAATATGAACATAACAAAGATAAACATTAAAAATTCATATACAAGTTCAAATCAAAATACATAAAACCAAACATTGACAAAACACTTCACATACATAGATAAGCAATTTCAAGCAAACAAACATACATATACAAATTCAAATACAATTAACTCAGCGAGCCTACATTAAATACATAGAATGAAATTCATCATAGGTACAAATCAATACACTAAACACATTACAATTTCAAATCACATACAAACATAACATTGATAAAATCACTCTTACATGCATATGGGATATCAAATACAAACAATTTCAAAATGACAAAGAATTACAAATTCATATACAAGTTCAAATCAATGTGCATAACTAACCATTGGCAACACACTTCATATAAACAATTTGAAATATACAACCATATATATACAAATTCCAAGGAGTAAGCAAATCTACACTAAATACACAGAATAAAATTCATCACAATTACAAATCAATACACCAAACACATTACAATTTCAAATCACATACCAACATACATCAAGAAACATCACATTGATAAAACCACTCTTACATACATATGCAATATGAAAAATAAATTAACATTCAAACCGAAATTCACACAAGCAAATACACACACTATTTTCAAATTTTAAATGAATAAACAAACAAAAAAAATACAAATTCAAATACAAAAACACACACACACACAATATACAATTTCAAATAACTAAACACACATTCAAATAAGCAAATACACACACGATTTTCAAATTTTAAATGAATAAACAAACACAGAAAATACAAATTCAAATACACACACACACATAATATACAATTTCAAATAACTAAACACACATTCAAATAAGCAAATACACACACGATTTTCAAATTTTAAATGAATAAACAAACACAGAAAATACAAATTCAAATACACACACACACATAATATACAATTTCAAATAACTAAACACACATTCAAATAAGCAAATACACACACGATTTTCAAATTTTAAATGAATAAACAAACACATAAAATACAAATTCAAATACAAACACACACACACACACACAATATACAATTTCAAATAACTAAACACGCATTATACAATTTAAAGCCAATACAAAAACAAACACTCAAATATGCTTATGCAATTTTAAATTAGTAAACACACCATACAACTTCAAACCTAGATTAGATATACACATTCTATTTTACACAACAAAATTCATTGCAATCACAATTCAATACAACAAACACACATTACAATTTCAATTTAGTGTCAAATTCCAAATCACATACGAATATCCATACAACCACTTTGGCATAAACACACAGAATACAAATTCAAATAAGTAAACACCACACCTAAATTATATATACATTCAAATTTACACAACAAAATTCATTGCAATCAAAATTCAACACAACAAACACATTACAATTTCAATTTGTGTCCAATTCCAAATCACATACAAATATTTATACAACCACTATGGCATAAACATACAAAATACAAATTAAAGAAAACAAACACACAACATAGAATTTCGATTCAAAATATTAAAATAAAACATTTTCAGAATCACAAATAGACATACTATTTCAAATGAATAAATACAAATTACACAATTCAGAAAACCTTATTTAACTATATCAATATATAAAATATAAAATAATGCACAGAGAACAAAAAAATCAACAAATAAATAAAAAGCAAGCAAAAATAATATAAAAAGTAAAAAAAAAGAAAAAAGAAAGAAGCAAAATAATATAAAAATGAAAATAATATGAATGATTTGTTTAGTAAAGAGATATTTTGTGTTTTTTCATGCATTGTTGTAAAATTGTATAATTTAAGTGTGTGCAATTTTTTTAAAGAAACTAGGAATATAAATTCATATAATTGAAGTGTAAAACTACATGTTTTAAATATGAATGTTTTGAAGTAAATATGTATAAAAGAATGTATTGTGATATGTATGAGTTACAGGAAAAATAATCAACCCACAAAAAACTCTACACTACTCTAAGAAGAATGGGGCCCCATCCTCCTCGAGCATTTGGAAGGAGTTTTTAACTCCTTCCATTAAAATGATCACTTTATTAATAATTGTATGTACATAATTTTCTCACAACGTTGAGAAAAGAAAAGAAACAATATACACATATAACTCTACATCAATATTTACATTTAGCAGAACCATAATGAGAAGACAACCATTCCTCTGAATAAATCTGCAACACAACATATAAATATTACTTTGAGTAGAACCATGATGAAAAGCCATTCCTGTAAATAAATCTGACATATAACATATAAAACTTCTTATATATATATCTCTTCTATTATATACTCAAATAATAAAAATAGGTGTACCTTCATTGGTACTTTTCAGAAAGTATAGTTGACCTTCATTTACCAGCAACTTTTGTCAGAAAATCTGCAATTAAAAAAGAAATATAAAAAAATAAAATTATAAAACTTCTTATATATATCTCTTCTATTATATACTCAAATAATAGAAACAGATGCTCAAATAATAAAAATAGATGTACCTTCATTGGTATTTTTCAGAAAGTATAGTTGACCTTCATTTACCAGCAACTTTTGTCAGAAAATCTGCAATTAAAAAAAAATATATAAAAAAATAAAATTATAAAACTTTATATATATATATATATATATATCTTCTATTATATATTCAAATAATAAAAATAGATGTACCTTCATTGGTACTTTTCAGAAAGTATAGTTGATCTTCATTTACTAACAACTTTGTCATAAAATCTACAATTAAAAAAAAATAAAAAGCCATTAATAAAATATGATATAAATATTCTTTTTCAATATAAAAATAATAAATATAAATTATAAATTATAATTCTCTATATATATATTTAATTTTAACAATTTCTATTAAAAGAAATCAAATTTTAACAATATAATTAATATGATTTCTATTAAAAGAAATCAGAGCTGGCATTGACCATTGACCATCTATCCTGGAAATCAGAAATGGTGATTTCATATATACAGCGGGCGTTGAATTAAAGGAAGAGGCTTGTAATCTGAAGCGAAAAAGCTAATGGTGATTTCATATATATAGCGGGCGTTGAATTAGAGGAAGAGGTTGTAATCTGAAGCGAAAAAGCTGCTGAATTATAATTGATTTAATCCAAGGTGGGATAGAAGCCGATTTCCATCAATGAGTTACTTTAATTGATATGTTGCATGATAAAAGAAACATTGAACAAGAAAGTAAAAATGAGGTTTAAATCAATAAACGTGGCCATTTAGTTGATCCGAGAATCTCGTTCTACCCAAATCGATACCTAAAGCTCATCCTAGAATCGATCCAATAATTCATGGATTGGAGTGTAAAGCATTGGGTATTATAAAGCCTGGAAAATCATGGATTGGACTGTAAAGTATTGGGTATTATGAAGCCTGGAAAAAAACTAAGGTAACCAATGCAATCACGAAAATCATGGATTGGAGTGCTGAAAGCATTAGTCATCCTCATACAGAAAGGCTCGAGAACCAACCAATCATAATCTTAGTCTTTACATACTAATTTATCCCAATATTTCTTTCATTCATTCATGGCGGTCCAATTCACAAGATAACACCATAAAGAGAGCACACGCACAATTTCTCAATATTTCATTTATTCACTCACTTGGACAATTCACCATACATAGATAACACCATAAAGAGAGCACAGGCGGCACAACATAGAGCCAGAGCAGCAGGGTATACCATAAAATCACGGGAAACCGACTACACCGTAAAACTGACAGGGCAGGTTAAACCCAAAATAACCGTTAAGCAGAGCTCCTTAAGATTAAACATTCCACTCAACTAGAGGGGAAGGTTATACCAAAAAAACCACGAGTTAAACATAATACAAGGAGTTAGAGTTAAATCTATAACAGCCATTGATGCTTGATATATAGTATGGGGAGACAGTCGTTAAGCGATAAAAGCAGAATGAAAAATTAAATCTACTAAAAGTGTTGGACGGATAAGGTTTAAACCGTTGAGAAGGACACTGAAAATGACAGAGATGCAGATCTGGAACTGGGATTCATACTAATGATTTCGTACGTTTTCATTTCACTCATTTCGGTGCAAATGGCTCAATACTTTACATGTTCGAAAAGAAGTCAGGGTAATGAAACATAATTCTTCTCACAGCGTGGAATGAACTTGTATTAGCAGAAATATCAGAATCAAATGGAATTCCATTTCCTATGAAAGAAAGAAATGAATAATTAAATCTAATAAATGCGCTGGACGCATCAGGTTTAACTATTGAGGAGGCAGAGCTTTAAATTCAATAAAAATGACTGATGCACCATGTTTAATTGAGATTTAGGCCAATTTATATATATACCTGGATTTGGGATTGGTAGCGATGATTTCATTTCTTCAGCGATGTAGCGTTCCAATAACAGCTACGCCAATGATCTGTTTCCTTCGATCATTTCTGGTGCAAAAAAAGAATACATGGCAATGAATACAACGGAGCACATAAATTAAATGGAAATGAGAAAGATCATTGAGCAGATAAATTAAATGGAAATTATTGATTCATACCATACTGAGAAAGATCCTTGACCTCCGTGAGCCTAAGAATTGTAAACAAATTAACTGCCATTTTTCTTGCTTCCGATCCGATCTGTTTCACTCTGGCCTCCTCCCCTATCCACAGAGACAAACATGGACTCAAACTCGACATAGACACAGACCGACCAGACTCAATCCGATTGACCGACTCCGACTCAAACCACACAGAGATGCCAATCTGAACATAGATAGAGTTGGAGGAAAAATGTTTCGAAAATTGATAGGACTTTCCTCTCTGTCAATTTCTACCATCTTCCTTCTTTCAAGCTGTATAACGTAAGCGGATATTTTTTTACTTTGGAGCCTGCCTCCTCCGGAACCTCCACACCGGATTTTTGTAGAACTTGCTCCTCTAGGACCACATGGATACTCTTTTCAGCACCTACTTTCTCTCTGAACCATTCACCGGGTACATATTTCCGGTTTTAACCTGCTCTGGAACTACTCACCAATTATGGATGAAACTTATAAGTTTATATTCAAATTTTCAGGCTTCCACCTCCTCTGAACCATCCACCGGATACATATTCCCGGCTTCTACCTCCTCTGGAACTATCCATCGATAAAATCGGATCTCTGTGATCTATTCAATCGAACTCAATAAAAACGGATCTCTGTGATCTATTCAATCGAACTCATTCTGCTTTTTTTTAAAATGTTTTAGTTGATACATTTTATTTTTAATATATTAGCTTTTTTTCAAGAAAAAATGTTCATATGAGCTTTTATTTTCTTGGGTTAAATTTACGACTTCTTTTAACGAAATGCCAAATGAACTTTTACATAATGAACGGCTTCAATTCATGGCTTTTCCAGTTTCTTCTCCCTTTTCTATTGGTTGAATTTTATCGATTTTATCAATAAGTTACTTACAGCTTTTCGTTCTATTGGCATATTTTTTTATATGGTTAGATTTTATGGATGTATATGTTAATTTAAATTTTTATTTTAATTCCATTTATTTTCATCTGATTTATGTTTGAACCCAGATTCAACTAGGGTTGAGAAGTGGGATATATCTCAATGAAATAAGATGTTATTATTTTTTATTTTATATAATAGTTAGTGTTGAATATTTCAACAGAAATTGTTGGTTATTATTTTTTATTTTCTATAATAGTTTATTACATATGAGTATTATTTTTTATTTTAAATTGTCAAATATCATGGGTGCAAGGTAGCATAGAATAAATTTGTAAAACAATTTTTAATAAAAAAGAAAAAGCAAGTGAAATTATGTGTATATTATGTGGGGTAACAAATCTTTTCAATGAAGGGTTGAGTCTTTCATGTTGATAGATATGCAAAATGGATTTTCTAGAAGGCATTCAGAGGATGGATAAGTCCTAACTAATTGCTTCATATGCTTCATCGGTTGCTTTCTATAAGAGGTGGAATGCAAATATTTCTTAATACTTTGACGAAAAAAAAAACAAACAAACAAACATTATTCTTGAGGTGGACAACTCAAACATCATTCATAATGTTAAGGAAAATATGCAAGATAATTATAATTATGGCTTATCTGCTAACCAAAAATGGTTAACCTTCATTGGAAAACAACTCAGAGGATGGTGGTACCTTCACATCTAGAAGGAATACATTCCAATCAGTTTTCCATTTGACAGGTGGAATGGAGATCTCAAAACTCATAAGTAAATCTATTTGGTTTTGTCTTTGAGATGTGAAATGCACATCTCAAAACTCTAGATGGGAAGAAAATTATTCTTGAGGTTAATAGATTAGTTACTATCAATAATGTCTAAGGCTAAAATTCAAGACAAGGAATTCTTCCAAACCTTCAAATATATGTTGACTTGTAAGACTATTATAGTTGATGTTATGATCTCTAATACAATTAACAATATGAAGAAGGCCAATGTTCAAGGCAAAGAAGGAAATCTTCCATATTAGCAAAGGTTGATCTCTTTGTAATGTCCCATAATAATTATAAAATAATAGATAATTATAAAACAATAAATAATTTAATATAATTTAATAAATAAGTAAATAAATAAATAGTCGAGAGAATAATAAGCTAAAAAAATAAACAATAAGTAAATTTAAAGAAAGAATTAATTAACAAAAGTAAATAAATTAACAAAGAGTTAAACTAAAAAACTAATAGAAAGAAAGTTAAAGAAAGAATTAATTAACATAAGTAAATAAATTAACAAAGAGTTAAACTAAGAAACTAATAAAAAGAAATTTAAACTAAGAGAACACTAAATTAAGTAAAGCTAACAAAAAGTGAGAGAACACTAAATTAAGTAAAACTTAAGTTGCATGTTGACACAGTGAATGTGTGCATGTGGTTCCCATTCCATGGTTTGGTCTATTTAATAGACATTGAGGAAGGTTCAAGGCATTCATTCATTCTTTCATCCATCTCTAGAGAGAAAGGAATGGTGAGGCAAAGGATACCCTGGCAGTAGTACGTTGATTGAGGGCTCGGGGGTGGCTAGCTGTGGAAAGATTACATACAGCTGAGCCTACGGTTGGGTGGAGAGTTTTCCCGAAAACTATGTTGCAGTCAACAGGATTCAGCTAGCATTCAACCTTGGAGTCTCAAGTAAGGAAAGCACCATTACAGGTAAGTCGTCTTGCTCATGTTTTTGAAAATTTCATGATAATTAGTTAAACATTTTTTGGGTTGATTATTCATTGTTTATGTGATATAATTAATTGCATGTTAAATTGGGGTTGTTACATATGGTATCAGAGTGGGTTTCGACTTTAGGTGACCTCTAGGTAAAAGTTAAAACCTGATTTTTTTCTTATTGTGATGATGAATAGAGGGCTCTGAATTGAGTAATGTAGTGATTATAAATTTAATATAATAATTGTAATTATTATTAAAAATATATTTGAGATTAGAGTTTTAAATTAAAAATAAAATTAGAAACCCCGCATGCTTGTCCCATGCACCTTCGTTTTAAGTAAAATATATGCATGCACTTCTATTTTAAATAATATGTATATATTAAAAAAATTATTGTTCTTTTAATATATATATATATATTATTAATATGGTTCTTTTAATAATATATATTTAACTGTAAACAAGCATGCACTATTCTTTGTCATGTGTTGGTTTAATATAAATTATAATTATAATAGGTTTAACACATAGATCACACTAGTTGTAAATCATACCAACTTATATATAAATATATAGTTTCAAAAAGTAAAATGTGTTATTCAAAATTTCATATATATATTTTTGTACTTTTAGATTAGTTAGTTATGCCTATGCCAAACTCGTAGAATTAAAATGTTAAAATTGAGTTCAAACTCATGCTTTTACTTAATCATTTAAGATTATTTCTTTTTAATATAGATTATATATATATATATAGATAAATATAAAATTTAGAATTAAGTTTCATAACAAAATTGCTATATCCGAGCTAGTTATAATATATATATATTTATCCAAATTAAAAATATGTATGCATGTCACCAACGAGGAGTGCGCCCCTAGGGCAAAGCGGTGCTATCGTGGCTTTCTCGCGGATGTCCAATATTTTTCTGCGCACGGTGCTCTGGACTCCGCTAGAGCTAGAAGCCCCTGGGGTAAATGTAGGGCCGGGCACCGATGTGGGCGTGAGAACCAGCTTTCTCGTTGATACGTACGCTCAACGAGGCTTATAAGGTTATGCAACTGTAGGGCTACAAGTTGCACCTTTCATGTCGCTTCTATTTGACCATGCTCGGCCGGTGCGGGCTTTTTGAGGCTCGCTCTATTTTCCGACATTGTGTCCCACACAAATGCGTCCCCCATTAGAATATCCCCTAAATAGAAGCCTACCGTAAAATGAGAAAGCAATTTCAGCTACGCTTGGAGTCCGATTTTCCCCGGGAGGTTGATCGATAGACTTGTAGTTGGTGCGCTTCTCGTATGTCAAATAACCTACAACAACCATCATCAATTGGTGAACAAATCTAAATTTCCCAGTCGCAGTCCCGTGGGAATCGAACAAGAACCATTGATCCGAGCTAGATCCAAATCTTAGCCCATCAAAAAAATAAAAATAAAAAAAATTTCACAAAGATTTACGTCCGCCTCATGTCCATGAAATGTTCGTATGACCCTCGCTATCAATACGCGTATCCTCATAAACGGATTGTTGTATCACAAGAACCTCGAAACAAATTCGTGGGGTTTGTCGCACCGATGGATACACTCTATAACATCGCATTGTGACACAATGGAAATTCACCTTCAAAGATGGCAATCCTTTCGTCCCGTTGTTACATCCCATCGAATGCATGTCCGATCACTCGCAGCCAGCTATTACATATGTATCCCCATCTAGAACATATTGACAAGAAGAGACATAACTCCTATGACCACTAAGAAGTGTAGAAATAGGTAGATGCCCATCTTTGTCAAACCCGGGAGTTGAGCTGGAAAATGGAGCAGACACTATCAAGCCCACCACATGCAATCGCTCGTCCACTAGGAGAAAATGTCGATGTCATCGCCTGCACATGGGGAGTTTAATCGCATGTGTTTTCTCGTTCGTCAAAGCATTCCAAACTATCAACCGTCCATCTTGAGATGCACTCACAATGCGATTTTTTCTCTGATGTCCAATCCAATGAATAAACTTTTCCCGTGTGCCCTTGAAGTGTTCTACAACAAACCAAATCCGTGAAGCTAAAGCTGATCTGGTCCTTCCATTACCGCGGCATAGGTTGCAACGTTCAGATCCAGCACATACCGGAGGCGCTTAGCCTTTATCCGTTCTCTCGAGAGCGTTAACCTTTTTCCGTTGCCGCCGCATGACTTTCCCTAAGCTCGCGCACCACATAGCTCCTGATAATTTACAGGAACTGGAGTGTTAATGTTATGGAGAATACATCGAAACCTTGATTTGCACCAAAGAAAATAAGCAAAACCCGTAGATGTTCGTTATGCAAATCGCTGAACCGAGCTCCACGTCGTATGCAAATAAGTTGAACTACTTCCAACCGCCCAAGAGAACAACGGCAAGTTAAGTCCGCGTGGGGTCCCGGCAAGTCGTGCCTGCAGAGGAACGAACCCCCCCTCGAGCCGCTACGTCACCATCGTAATGCGTGCCCACACAAATGCGTTTAACACAATACTTTTGGGTTTAATTTTATTTTCCCATCGTACGTTTTAATTTTATATGTTATTTGTTTTATTTTTAATATATGTGAATTATATATTAAAAAGGCCCGTGAGGCAAAGGGTTGTCGTATTATTTGTAATACACGGAATCATTCATTGCACAACAGATAAGTGAAGGAATAAATATCACAAAGGCCACCAAGTCAAAGTCGTGGATCAATGCATTTTAGAGTGGTCGTCGATAAGTTATTGAAGCCATTAGGAATTATTCAAGCAAGTGAATTTTTCTCGGGTGTGTCAATTAATGACATTAAACAGATGAGATATTTTGAGATATTTTGTTATATACAGAAAACATAGTGCATTTTAAAAATGACAGAGAATGTTGTTATATACACAACAACGTATTTTTAAAAACAGAGAGATAGTGAGTTGTAATTTTTAATTACACACAGCAGAGTGTTTTAGAAAAATTACATAGCAGAATTTTATGCACAACAGTGTATTGTTTGTAAAAGACAGAGATTGTTTTTTTTGAAAAACAGAGTATTCACAGCAGTGAATGTTTTTAGAGAGATAGAGTATTTTTTTCTTCGTAGTGAGACAGTAATGCTCTTGTTTGGCATCGTGTTTTGTAACGTGACCCAAAGCAATTGTAATCCCTCTTTGAGGAAGAGTCTCCAATGCTTTTTTTATATATGGAATATAAATTTTTCTGAATTGAAACTCGTCTCGTGAATGAGATTTTGAAAAAAAATTTCTCTGTCTTAAGAAGGGGAGTTTTATTCTCCAATCTCGTTCGGAATTTTCAAAATTCCAACATGAGAATCGTGAGCTAGTCCAGTGCTATTTGAAGGTAAAATAAGTGAAGGAAAGGAGTTCTTTGTTGCAAAGCTTCTCCAAAGAAGGTGAAGACTCGTACAAAAAGAATCCAAAGGTATTTCTCTATATAGTTTGTGTTATCATGTTGAACAACAGTAATTTTAAAATACACAGTCAAGTGTTGTTTTTTGAAGCATAGTTAAGAGTGCAAATGGGCTGTCTCCAACACCGTATGGGTATGGGAAATATCCATCTCCCCGAATGTTTAATGGGAAAAATTATGACTAGTGGTCAATAACTATGAGGGCTTTATTTGTCTCCCAAGACTTATGGGAATTTGTTGAGGATGGCTTTCAAGAGCCAAGCAAATGAAGCAAAAAGTAACTCAAGCAGAAAAGAGAGATATTGAAGAGCAATAAGAAGAAAGATGCCAAGGCTCTTTTCTTCTTGTATCAAGCGTAGCATGAGAGTGTGTTTCCGAGGATGAAAGCAGATAGCCATCGCATCCAAAGAAGCATGGGAAACTCTCAAGACAACCTATCATGTATGGAAAAAGTGAAGACAAAGAAACTCGAGCTGACGAGGAGAGACTTTGAGACTCTCCGTATGAAAGAGTCGATAATATCGACTCATTCTTCACTCATGTGATTGGAATGTTCACACAACAAGATCTCATGGAGAGACTCTTGAAGACAAGAGGATTGTGGAAAAACTCTTGAGAAGTTTACCCTCAAGATTCGATGTGATTGTCACCACCATAGAAGAGACTAGGGGATCTCACAAAGTTTTCAAATGGATGAACTACATGCATCACCGATGACCCATGAACATAGATTGGGTAGAAGTGAAAACTCATCTCTTGAGCATGCCTTTAAGACCCATATGTCTTTCTAAGAGGAAGAGGGCAAGGCAGAGGAAGAGGAAGAGGCGAAGCCAAAAACAGAGGTGGAAGGAACATACTCCCTTCACATTCACATGGAAGTTGCAACAACTAAAAGTCACAAACTGCACGGCTACAAGGCAAACAAATAAAGTGGACAATGTAATGATCAAGGACAAAGGTATGACAAATCCAATGTCCAATGTTACAATTGTAAAAAAATATGGTCATTATGCTAATGAATGTAGAAAGAAGAAGCAGATGATATGAGAAGTGAAACTAGTGCAAATTTCTCACTAAAGAAAATAGCAAAGCAAAGTAATTTGTTTTTAGCTTGTAATATGGTCAAGAAAAGAATGAGGATTTATGGTTTCTAGACCCCAGTGTAGTAACCATATGACAGAAACTTAGCAATGTTTTCTATGTTAGATGAGAGGGTCACACAAGTCACATCGGGAACCCGATAGCAAAGTTTCGTTATGGGAAAAGGGAGATGTAAATGTTTTAACGAGATTAGGGGCAAAGAAATCCATAGCAGATGTTTATTATGTTCCGGAATGAAGTGTAACCTCTTAAGTATTGGACAACTTGTCCATAAGGGGTATAATGTTTTCTTTGATAATGATGTTTGTACCATCATGGATAAACCACCCGTAAAACAATGTATTGTTGAAGTGAAGATGACAAGGAACAGTAATGTTCCCTCTCGAATGAGAGCAGATTTGAAGAATGGTGAAGAGAAAGCAAGCAGTGCACAAGAGACTTACCAAAGCGAACCAAAGGATGATAATTGGTTATGGAACTTGAGATTCTGTCATCTCAACTTTGGGGGGTCTTAATTTGTTGAATGTAAAAGGAATGGTAAGTGGTTTACCATCGATAGAGAAACCGGATAACCTTTGTGAAGGTTGTATCTTGGGAAAACAACACGAGAAATTTTTCCTTCCGGGAAAAGCATAAGGGCAAAAGCACCCTTAGAGATTGTCCACTCAGATGTATGTGGACCGATGCAAACCCCATCACTTGCTAACAACCACTATATCTTAACATTCATAGATGATTTTACAAGAAAAAATTGGGTTTACTTTTTGAAAAACAAAAGTGAAGTATTTGAAAAGTTTTGCAATTTCAAAGCACTTGTTGAGAACCAGTAGTGAGGTCGTATATCAAAGTCTTAAGGACTCGATAGAGGAGGTGAGTATATATCTAAAGATTTTCTACGTTTTTTGTAGAGAAAATGGTATTCATAAGTGCCATAACTAGACATACTCCGCAAAGAAATGGAGTAGCCGAAAGGAAGAACCGAACCATAATGGACATGGCGAGGAGTATGTTAAAAGGCAAAGAATTTGCCTAATGATTATTGGGTCAAGTCAGACATTGTAGCAAAGATACATTTTGAATAGGTTCCCTACAAAAGAAGTTATGAACAAAGTGCCTGAAGAGGCATGGAGTGGCACAAAGCAAAGTTTCACACACATGAAGAGTTTTTCGATGTGTGGCTTGTGCACACATTCCGGATCGACTAAGGAAGAAGTTGGACAACAAGGGGGAGAAATGTATTTTCATTGGATACGTTGAGGAATCCAAGGCATACATGTTATATAACCCATCCAACAAGAATTTTCTTGTGAGCTGTGGATGTTCAATTCATTGAAGAGGAAGCTTGGGATGGAAGCATAGAGAAAACAATGAATGTTAAACACTCATATCTCATGATGAGAATGATGATGAGTTGGCTGAAATACATCCCCAAACAAACACCAACAAAAGACAAAGCAGAGCACACCCTTGAGTAGAAATGACAAGGGTTTGCTTCTCCAAGCACACCACAAGGAGGAAATTCAAGTGCTTCTTCAAGCATTTGTACACCTCATCGAAAGAGGTAAGAAATTCAGAAGTTTGAAAGAAATTTATGAACAAGATTTAGCTAATGAAGGTATCAATTCTTTGTTTGCTTTATATTGTCATGTTGATGATCTTGTTCATTTCGAAGAAGATATCAATGATAAGAAATGGATAGAAGCTATGGACGAGGAAATAAATGCCATAGAGAGAAACAAAACTTGGGATTTGGTTGAACTCCCAAAAGGTAAAGATGTCATTGGTGTTAAATGGGTCTACAAGACCAAGAGTAATGTCAAGGCAAATAGAGAGACACAAGGCAAGACTTGTTGTCAAAGGCTATAAGCGCATATTGGGATAGATTATGAGGAAACTTTCGCACCTAGCTGCTGAATGGAAACCGTGAGAGCAAGAGTAGTTGTCCATAAGCAAGACAAAATAAGTGGAAAGTCTACTAAATGGATGTGAAGTCAAGCATTCCTAAATGGAGTGTTAATGGAAGAGGTTTACGTCGAACAACCTCTCACCTATGAGAAGAAAGGCGAAGAGCACAAAGTGTGCAAGTTGAAGAAAGCTCTTTATGGGCCGAAGCAAGCGCCGAGAGCGTGGTACAAAGAGGGATAGACTCCTATCTACCGGAAAATGGATTTGAGAAATGTGAGGGAGAACTCCACCTCTACATCAAAGAACAAGATGGTAAAATTTTTATTGTAGTCTTGTATGTTGATGATGTTATTTTTACAGGTAATGATGATTGCCTTTATTGAACATTTTTAAAACACACATGAAAGAAAATGAATTTGAAATGACACTGATATGGGTTTGCCGAGATACTACTTGGGAATAGAAGTAGAACAAGATGAAAATGGGATTTTTTATCTCACAGTGCAAAGTATGTTAATGAAGTGCTTGAAAGATTTAACATGCAGGAATGCAAATCAGCGAATCACTCCAATAGTGATGGGATTAAAACTCAGCAGAGAGGACAACAACAAGGATTTTTGATCCTAGTTTATACAAGAGCATAGTTAGTGACCTTATGTATTTAATCGAAACTAGGGCCTGACATAATGCATGTCGTTAGTTTGATTTCCGCATTCATGGAAAAGCCAAAGGATGCACATTGGCAAGTAGCAAAAATAATTTTCGAGGTATGTTAAAGGTACAAAAAGGGTTTGGTATTTTTTATACCGCTTTCGTAAAAATTCGTATTTAGTTGATACACCGACGATGATTGGGCTGAAGTGTAGATGATCGGAAAAGCACTTCCGGCTATGATTTTTTTCATATGGGTTCGAGAGCAATTTCATGGGCTTCTAAGAAACAACCCATTTTAGCATTGTCTCATACGCTAGGCGTAATATGTAGGTACACACAATGAACGACATAAGTCAAGTGCTGGATGAGAAAAATGTTGAGAAGCTTATGTCAAGAAATGATAAAAGGGACGAGTGATATTTTGTGACAATAGCTCCCAGCTATTGCATTGTCTAAAAATTCTGTTTATAAGAGGACAAAACACATTGACACCCAAGTTTCATTTCATCTGGGAATTGGTTAGCAATGAAGTAGATTGTTTTGCAAAGATCATGAATGCAGGATCAATTACAGACATTTGACAAAGCCACTCAGCGTAGAAAGCTTTGAACATTTCGCAAAATGCTTAGGGTATGCAGAAAAACCCAAAGAATTGAAATTAAGGGGGAGTGTTGGATTAATTTCCAACCGCCCAAGAGAACACTCGCAAGTTAAGTCCTGCGGGTCCGGCAAGTCAAGCCGACAGAGGAACGAACCCCTCAGAGTCGCTTATACCATCGCAAATGTAGCCCACACAAATGCTGTTTAACACAATACTTTGGGTTTAATTTATTTGCCCATCGTATGTTTTAATTTTATATGTTATTTGTTTTATTTTTTAATATATGTGAATTATATATTAAAAAGGCCCGTGAGGCAAAGGGTTGCCGTATTATTTGTATACAGACAGCAGTCATTGCGACAACAAAGTGAAGGAAGAAATATCATATGCCACCAAGTCAAAGTCATGATCAATGCATTTTAGAGCGGTGTCGATGTGAGTTATTGAAGCCATTAAGAATTATTCAAGCGGTGAATTTTTATGGGTGTGTCAATTAATGACATTAAACAGTACGAGATATTTTGAGATATTTTGTTATATACGTAAAAACATAGTGCATTTTAAAAATGACAGAGAATGTTTTTATATACACAACAACGTATTTTTAAAAACAGAGAGACAGTGAGTTGTAATTTTTAATTACACACAGCAGAGTGTTTTAGAAAAATTACATAGCAGAATTTTATGCACAACGTGTGTATTGTTTGTAAAAGATGAGATTGTTTTTTTTGAAAATGTAGTATTCACAAACAGTATGAATGTTTTTTAGAGAGACAGAGTATTTTTTCTGTGTGAGACATAACAGTCTTGTTTGGCACTGTGTTTTGTAACAGTCCAGCAATTGTAATCCCTCTTTTGAGGAAGAATCTGTAACAGTTTTTTTTATATATGGAATATAAATTTTTCTGAATTGAAACTCTGTCTGTGAATGAGATTTTAAAAAAAATTTCTCTGTCTTAAGAAGGGGAGTTTTATTCTCCAATTCTGTTCTGGAATTTGCAAAATTCCAACAAAATAATCATTTTCTTCACAGATTTAGGGAACATAACCTTCGCATAAGGGAAAGACTCGACCATGGATCAAAATCCAAAGACCCTGGTCTCGCTCTCTCTGTTGTGGGTTCAGAAAGTATCAGCCCGTTAAACATGCCGTTAAACAACTTCGGCATTTAACAAATAGCTCCCGACAAGAATTCGAACTCGAACAAAGTTCGGAAAGGATTATTAAAGAAAAATTCCAAGTGGAACAACGATAAGAATGATATTTTTTTTTGACATGGAGTGGAAGTGTTCAGATTGATACTTATCCAGGAATATGGAATCCACGAGTATATCTAAGTAGTATGTGAGTGAAGAGGAAAAATAGGCTTCAGATCTTGCACAGAAGAAGGTTAAGATATCGATCCTGGTTGGATCCAAGAGCCTGACGTCTTTCAACTTAATAGTTGTGAACACTTGCTTTTTCCATCTGTACTGCTTTGCTGAAAATTCTGGGGGTGATTAACAGACCCGGACCAGTTAATTACCCTCTGAAAATGAGTGATAATAATGCTGAAAACAATGACTATTCTGATAACCACAAGTCACTACCAGAAGAAGAAGTAGAACAACCAGCAGTGACCGGAGGAGAAGGATAATCAGGGTTTGAGGACTACGTGGACATAGATAGAAGCGAAGCTGTAACTGACATTGGCCTCGAAGATCAGCCCTCGGTCACATTAATTTTGTTATAAATATTAATGATAAAAAATTAAGTTGACATATTTGGTCTTTAATTATTTTTTGAATTTTTTTTGGGTCAATTAATGATTAAAAAGAAAAAAAAAACTTGTGACATTTAATCACTTTACAAAATATGGAACTAATGGGTTGGTAGATGATTTTTAAATTTTAAAAAATATTCAGTTTTGGTCAATATGTCTTTTTTTCTTTTGAGGATTTCTTTCATAAGGATTGTTCCTCGTGATAAATTCAATATATATTTATTTTCAATTTAGGATTATGAAGTAATTTTGATGACTTTCATAAATATTAAATTTCAATCTAATATTTGTGTGATGGTTTCTTTAAGTTTTTCTAAGAGTTATCTAGTGTGAGTTCACTTTAAGGAAATTTATTGCATGTATGGATCTCCAATTTACATCACATGATTATTAATATACATGAATTATTGTAATATGCTTGGTTAATTCCTAAAACCGGTGCCACAAGATGTTCATCTAGGTTAGTAAACAAACAAACAAAAAATTCTCAACATACAATGGGTGTAAAATAGAAACAACTTAGATGTCGATAGAAGATGATGAATTTTATGACATTAAATGAGTTTAGAATTGGAAGCGATATATAGCTTTTAATAATTGAAGGAAGGTTCTTAGTTTCACATCATATTAGAAATACATGTTGAGAAAATTATCTTGTGGATGAAGAAAAAGAGATGAACTTGCAGGTTTCATAAATGAGTGTATGAAAACAATGAGTAGTAGTCTTTTCTAGAAGGTTAGGGAAAAATTGCGGGGATAGTTTAAACATAGATAATACTCAATAAAATTGATCACTTGGAGGAACATAAGTTTTATTTGCAAGGAAATAATATAGGAGGAACTACACTCAGTAGTGGCTAAAATTTAAAATTGACTGGATAATATGTTTTATTTTTCCTAAATTCAAGAAAGTGAAGATTTTTTTTTATGAAGATAATAGACATGGAATTTTAAGAAATTGATATTATTATAAAAAATATATATATTTATATAGTATGAGGAAGTGAATGGATTTCTCTTTCAAATGACAAACTTTCTTAAGGATATTGATGAGTGGGCTGAGTAGCATAAAGGATGACTAAATATTATTAGTAATGATCATAATGATGATCTATGCAATTTTAAAGTATCTTGATATGTAGTTATGAATAGTTATAATTGGTGAGAAATGAGAAAATGAAGAAATTGTCACAAGAAAATTTGGCCCAATTTCCGACGGCCACTTCGTCGCTATTCCGACACATAGTCGTCGCAAGAGCGACAGTTCGAGGATAGAAAAAATGTGGTTCACCATCACGTCGCAATTTCGACGCCTTGACAAAGTGTCGCAATACCGACACTATTTCTATCGCTTCCAAACAAGCGTCTCTCTTCCGACGTTTCCCAAATCGTCGCTCTTCCGACGTTTGTAAACTGTCGCAATTTCGACGAAATGTGGTCCGACGTTTTGAACGTTGCTCTTTCGACGTTTTTGTACTGTCGCTCTTCCGACGTTTGTAAACTGTCGCAATTCCGACTTCCGACATTTGTAAACTGTATCAATTCCGATGAAATGTGGTACGACGTTTTTAACGTCGTTGTTCCGACGTTTTTATACTGTCGCTCTTCCGATGTTTGTAAACTGTCGCAATTCCGACGAAATGTGGTCTGAAATTTTGAACATCGCTCTTCCGACATTTTTATACTGTTGCACTTTCGACATTTTTAAGCTGTCACAATTCCGACGCCGTACAAAAGTGTTGCAAGACCTACGCATTGAAAAAGTGTTGCAAGACCGACGCTTTCTAGAAGCATCGCAATACCGATGCATTCCAAAAGTGTCGCAATACCGACGCTAGGAAGAACTGTCGCAATATCGACGGACGTCACAAGATCAACGAAAATGGAAATCGTTCAAAACGTTGGAAGACCGATGCTTACAAAGCATCGGTATACCGACGACGGGTTCAATTTAAAAAAAAAAATTGAAACTTTAAAATAGGATAGTAAATCTCCAATATTTGTTATGAATTGTGGGCATTCCAATTTTTATGAACATAATTCGATCGTGAAATATTAATATAATAAACCATCCCGCAGCACTTTGACTATAAACATGGCTCTGTATTTCAAAAAACAGGTTTAAAATAGAAACAGGGCAACTTTTTTTTTTCCTAAGTAAGGTTAATCTATTAATAGTGGGAATAAAATTACAGCATGACCAAAGTCAAAAAAATTTCCCAGACTTATGGCAAATTTGTCAAAAAATCAAAAAAGAAGACTGCCTTCATACGGGGAAACCAGTCTTGAACGTGTTTCAGGTCGTTGCATTGCCCACGCAGGGGAACCATCATTTGATATCTTTGACGATTACAGTGTTTACAAAATTCAAAAATAAAATAGAGGTCCAGCACAGTAATATAAGCAAAAACATGCCCAATTAATTGGGCCGCGAAGCAAGAAAACCAAACCAAAGAGAAGCAGCTACTCATCTGGTGGTTCTTCGACAATTCGGCACCATCCTTCGACAAACATAAAAATGAAACTTTAAAACATGACAGTAAATCTTCAATATTTGTTATGAATTGTGGGCATTCCAATTGTTATGAACATAATTCGACCGTGAAATATTAATATAATAAACCACCCTGCAGTGTTTCGACTATAAACAATCAGATAAACATGGCTCTGTATTTCAAAAAACAGGTTTAAAATAGAAACAGGGCAAACTTTTTTTTTTCTAAGTAAGGTTAATCTATTAACAGTGGGAATAAAATTACAGCATGACCGAAGTCAAAAACATTGCCCAGACTTATGGCAAATTTGTCAAAAAAAAAAAAAAAAAAGACTGCCCTCATACGGGGAAACCAGTCTTGAATGTTTTTCAGGTCGTTGCATCGCCCACGCAGGGGAACCATCGTTTGATATCTTTGACGATTATAGTGTTTACAGAATTCAAAAATAAAATAGAGGTCTAGCACAGTAATATAAGCAAATACATGCCCAATTAAGTGGGTTGCGAAGCAAGAAAACCAAACCAAAGAGAAGCAGCTACTCATCCGGTGGTTCTTCGACAATTCGGCACCATCCTTCGGCAAACATGTCACTGTCCATGGCGGGAGCAACTTCAGACATGGAAGGTCCAGGATCTCCAGGTGCTATCTCCACATCACAAGCCCTACAAACCTGAGCATCCGGTTCCTGCACATTCATGCCACTGCTCCCCTCCTGAAGGCCCGAAAGCTGGGCTTTTTCTGAGCTGAGACCCGCTGGATGGGTGCATTGTTCCTCCACTTGGGCCTCTTCATAGAAAACCACGGTGATTGAGGTTGTGATTCCTGGGTAGCTCAGAGAGCAATTAAAGGAAAAAAGCACAGTGCGCATCGTGGGAGAAGGTGAAGCGGTAGGGAAATGAGGAGCAGGGGAGCCCATACGGTGGCGAGATCCTAGAACCCGACCCCGCCCACTTCTAGTATTTGGATAGTGGCCTGCATAATAATCACTGGAGTGGGAAGACGACTAGGTTAAGGGGCTGGAGGGAGCACGCAGGGGTTGGCCTCTGGTGCTACCCCTGCAGCAACGCATCCTTTGACCCAGGCGAGGCATGGGTTCAGTCTCAGCAGTGGGCACAAGACGAGACGAAGAAGCAGGATTCCAAGAAACCGAGGAAGACAGACACAGACCAGACTGAGAGAAAAGCAGATTTGCACCAAGGTCTAAGCAGTAGTTCAGCTAGCTTCTCCTTCCCGTCACAATGAGTAGGCAGTGTAACCCAGCAAACAGAGAGCATCTGCAATTCAAAGGTTGCGGCTTGTTTGAGAAACCATAGCGAAACACCATTTTATCGACCCGACTGCAATGGCATTGAAGAACGCCCGTCGTAAATCTCTCATTGATGAGAGCCGAAGGCCGGAGCATATTGGAGCATGCGGAATCACTAACAGGAGTGGAGGTCCAATCTTGAACAATGTTAAAACTTAATGTGATTGATATGAAAACCTTGGAACATAAATATTGGCTGATTGAACAACGTTAAAAATTAATGCGATTGATATGAAATTGCCACATCCATGTCCCATCGCCTTAAACACCATCCAATGCACCCGCATCCGGGAACAGGGTAAATTTTGATTGAAGCGTGGGTTTTGTTTAAAGTTTGGTGGTCCCGCACCACGACAAGCCAGAGGAGGACACATGGTAGAAATTGATTGGAGCAGATCTTTGTTTGGGCCACTCGCGCAGTGGAAATCCGGACCGAAAAAAAATTAGGGTGAATTTGGTAAGAAATTCACATCACAACTCTCTCTCCGTACACCAGCCCAAATTCAGACTCGAAAAAGATTAGGGCAGAATTCATTTGGTTTTCGCGTCACAAAATTGGCCGACGTCAGCAGGCTATTTTGGAACTCGAATTTGGTTTGAATTATGGTTTATCGCTGTTTGAAGTCTGGCGGGCTCCACGACTAAAGGGTTCATTTGAAGTTTTGACAAAGGTTTTGTTATATGTTTTATATAACGCGTGGCGGAATAGTTTTATTGTTTGTTAAGGTCCCACACTGGTTTTGGTAATATTTTTTTTTAAACGCGACGTATATATGTTATATATATATATATATATATATATATATATTAAAACATTTATAAATTATGGACCCCAGGAGCATTTTAATAGATTTGTTATTTTCATAATTTTGTTATGTTTTTAATATATGCGTTGCATATAAAAGAAAAGGGCTATGAGCCTGTTTCGGAATGTAGTTGTAATGTTTATTATTACACACAATAGTAGTGTAAGTGTTTTGAAGAGCACAACAGTGCGTAGTTTTAGAGACAGAGAAGAATTTTGAGTGCACTGCATTTTGCAGCAGTCACATTTTGTAATCCCTCTCAGAGAGGAAGAATTTGTAATAGTTTTTTTTTGAAGGAATAGAAATTTTTCAAAGTGTTGAACTCTATTTCCAGTGAAGAAATTTCAATATTTTCTCTATGTTAGAAGAGGAGAGTATTACTCTCTCCATTGTTATTCTGGAATTTTCAAATATTCCAACACATGGCTATAAATGAAGGAGATTGCTACGCATCAACATCAACATGTTTTCAAGTAGGAGCTGCCTAATTTTGTAACAAACTTCTCTCTGGATGTCAAAATTTGTAGACACTGAAGATTACTCAGGTGATGCCCGAAATTTCCATTGAATTCCTATAAGAATCTTAGATTTGTGACAGAAATACTTTTGCTAATATATTAGCTTACTCCTTTTAAGTTTGTCTCATTCAACTAATAAAAAATGTTTCAAGGAGTATAATGAAAACTAGATTATGTGTGAAGCATAAAATAATCATTGATGCTAGACTTGGAAGTTAAGAAGTATAATAAGAAGTAGATATACTTCTCTAAAGCATAATACTGTTTTTCTAAAGCATAAGACAATCATTGATGCTAGACTTTGAAGTTCGAATAAGACGAGATAAAACAACGAAAAAGGCATTCCATTACTTGCATGAAATATGAGTACCACCTTTTACCAGTAAGCTGGGATCAAGGTCTAGATTTTGACTGGCATCGATTCTTGTGAACTCAAATTTCACTAAAAACATAGTTTTTTGTATGTTTTTCAGCACATGGTTAAAAATGATAGTGCATCAAAATCTATATTGTTGGGCTAAATACATAAGTAATCAAAAATTTTCTTTAACAAGTTATTCACTTCATCAAAAGCCTGATCTTCACATGTGACACTTTTGCTAGGGATAAATATCAAGTGGGTTGTGACATTTTAAAACTTGGTTCGCGGTGAAGTGCCCAAAAGGCAAGTCTATCAAAGCATCTACGACCTGTGTCATTTCATAGTAGCGGATGATTTGATATCATAATGGAGGTGCTCCAATTCAAGCAGTGTAGAAGAGGCAGGAGCCTACAAGGCAGATCCAAACTTTGGAGAAGAGTAAGGCAGATCCTGGGAAGAACGAAGAATTTGGGAATCCGGGATCTCTTCCAGAGGCCATGATACCAAAGGTTTGTCCTGTTTGTAGATCTTTCTCATCTACATCCAATATAGCCTTAAATGCCCACATAGATCACTTTCGATCAGGTGAGTCAAATGCTAGAAAATCTGGAACAAAGTTTTCCAAGCCTAAAGTGAAGGTGAGAAAAAAATGATCAATCCTAGATATAATTGCTGCGACACCTGTTTGCATGCTAGAGGATTTGGATTATAGTACTAGCAAAGAGCAATCAACTTCTGATGCACATCCATTGCCTTTGGATCAGCTCAATATTAGAGACACCACCAAGCAGAGGCAACATCAATGCAAATATCTCAACATTTCAAAATTAATGCAAAGATCTCGCGTAGTGTTAATTCATGTATTTCAAAAGAAACAAATAACAATGCACATTCTAACCCATTCGAATAACCACTGTAGCAAGGGTTTACATCTAATTAGATCCAATCCGTATATCGATGGAAAAAAATTAATATAATTACATTTTCCATAGCAGAGGAAACTTTGCGAAAACAGACGTGGAACTACCTTAAGAATGCTTATGGTTGATATAAATATTAGAGAATGGTAGTTAAATGTACTAGTTATGCTAAAATACTGAATAAAAGCTTGAGAGTGCTCTTTAGATACTGTACGAATGCACCAAATTAAAGCTGTACCATTACTAAAGATAAATGGCCATAAATAGTCAATTTTGATATTGTGAAGTTATGTCTTTCTCGGTAGAAAACTGGGGATGGGATGGAAAATATGAGAGAACTAAGTTCCAAGGACTAAAAAAACAAGGCCAACATAGTTCTGCCTTGAATCAGAGACAAAACAAAGCTGCCCAAAAAAGTGTTTGCCACTATCATCACCCCGAGGAGCGCAAAGTCAGTTGATGGTGCCAACCATTTGACGAAGCAGAGAGAAGATTCATGGTGCCAATGGTTGTAGCATAGTTTATTGACGTGATCCATCATTGTAACAAAGCAGATTGATGGTGCCAATTGCTGTAGAAGTCCATTGAGAGTGGAACTACTGTAGTAGAGTAGTTTGAGAGCACCCATTGAAGCTCCTATATATAGCAGAGTCAACATTTTCCTATTGAACAAGTTTGTATAGTCAAAGCCATATCAAGATTAGATAGCCACGATCCTAAATGAGAACTAGAGCCAAAGCTAAGACAGATTCACATTTAGCAGAACAAGACAACCATAGCAAAGGATCTGACCACAGAACCAGATCATGAGAGATAGCAAGATTCTTGCTTCCACTGTGGAAATGTAGAAACTGTACAAGGGCTTTGCTTCCAGCATATTTCATTGTGACAGTAATTGCTATGGTGTTGTAAACGCTCATTAGTTGAATATTAAAGCCATTCTGGAATTCTTTTAACCTGGAGAGGGTTTTCTCTGGTTATAAATCCTCATGTTCAAATTCCATTGTGGATTGGTTGTGTTTGATATTATGTTTTTATTGTCCGCAGTTGAATTTTCACACAGGAAATTATCAGTCTAAAGTGAGCAATTTTGCGATGTTTCTTTTGCTTCCTATTGTGAAGTATTTCGCTCAGAACTCTACTCGTTGTAACAGACGTCTTGGGCATAGAACAAGGGACTTGGGTTTTTTGGAATCAAACTTCAGGTTAAGATGCTCATCTGAAGAATGGCACAGTGAGCCTTAGCATGGATTTGGGAGTACCAATTTGAAGTGCAGGTAGGGCATTGTACAATAGACCAGTTAGATTTTTGGACCCTAATACAAAAGTTTCTTCTTCTTTCAAAACATGTTTCTCGTTTTCTGTAACCAATGTGGGTCCTATTCTTGTTTCAATATGGGATGGATCAGCATTTGTTATTGCTCCAAATGATCACACTCTGGGTAGCCCTGGAGGCTATTTGGGGGTGATGAGTCTAATAGGTCTCAATGAACTGTTGCCCTCGCCGAGGAATACTATTGTAGTGGAATTGATACTATTTTTGATGTTGAATTCCACGATCCTAATGGAAACCAGTACCTTCAGCTCCAGTACCTGTTCACAAAAGAGGGTGCCATAGTCATTCATGCATGCAGAGAGGGTGAATTGCAGGCATTGCAACAAGAGGTTTTGTTGTTGTTTCATTGGCCACTAGATTGTTTGTCTGGTTCTGTTACAAGTGTAGAGTATTGAAAAGGACAGACAAATTTAGTTCAGATATTGTGAAATTGCCTCAGAAATTCACCTACAAAGAGCTCAACAATGCTATGAAAGACTTTTTTTGAATGTGATTGATAATCGATAATTGCAAGCAAGGGTAATCCCCTGGCAAGATAAACTATGAATAAGAAAGAAAGCAAAACAAATTGATTACTTACAGGATCATAGGCTTCCTAAAGAGCAAGATCCAGAGCAGCATCTGTAACCCCTAAAGCAACACCTCTATCTGCAAGATGAATCACTACATCTTTCATATGTAGTCTAGCAATTTTTCTGAGCTCATCACGAGAAAGAGGATCAAATACAACTATCTCATCAAGTCTATTCAATAGCTTTGGCCTGAAATGTCTTCTAACCTGCAAAAATATTCAAAGGCATGTCAAAGCACTACAGCTAACTTCGTGATAAAATTATATGAAAAATATGCATACACAAAGTCCAGGAGAATATGCATACGTCAGGTGTATTGGTAGTTGTGGAAATGCAGCTACTAAAACGGAAATTCTGTCGACGGTTGTAGGTGTGTGGATTGTTGCTGGTATTTTCAGACCGATTCCATGGAAATATACCAGAAACCAGTGGTATGTCAAACCTAGAAGGTAACCCGAGAGACTATGACCATCAGATTAAACAAGTAACAGGTGTCGTGCCTAGATAAGAAGTGTTGACGAAAAAAAATTGATCTCTTTCATAATAGAAGGCCTATTGGCCTAAATATCTAGGACATGTGGCACTCCATGATAAAGACACATGGTGTGTGGATTTGAGTTTTTCAGGTGGTCAAGTGGGCCGAAAATAGGTGAAATGTGGCACCACTCAGAGATTGACAAGTGCCAATTGGTACAAGTGGTAGACAATTGGCATGCTCAAACAACGAGGTGATGTAGGAATGACATGAGGGAGAAAGTATTAGAAAAGGCCCAAATCTGGAGAACTAAAGCTCATCACCAACCTGAGATTGACAACTTTACATGATGTAACCTATGAAATCGTAAATGGAGAAATCATAGTAACAATAAAGTAACCTATGTAACAATAAAGTTGGATTCATCCTGGGAGTGGTAATGGGAGAAATCATAGTGAACAACAGGAAACATGCAGAGTTGCTTACAATCAAATAGATGAAAAACACATACAAAAAACCTAGATAATAATCATGAACAAGCTTAATATTGAATTATGAACTGTAAAGGAACTTACAAAATGTGACATTATGAACCTGGTCAAGCACACAAGCAAAAATATCCTGGACATGACCCTGGTTGACAAGTTGTATGAATTTGTACCTGCACTGCCAAGTCATTCAAAATCCATCATTATCTATACAATAAATATAAGTAATTGATGTAGTATTTTTTACTCTAAGATGCATTCTTATGATAATGTTAGAGCATATGTTGAAAATGTCAAAACATACTTGAATAAGCTCCTCTTCATTTCAAGAACAATTTATTGGAGTCACATGAACTTGGAACAAGCCTCCCACGATTTGAAAGAGTAGCAACTAAGTCAACAGTGACTTTTTTGTTGCTACGTTCGATCGAGGGAGGTTTGTTCCAAGATTAAATCGCTCCAATAAATGATTCTCTACTAAACAGGGCCAACCACGTGAAGGTGGAAGCTCTTATGGCCCATACCCTCCCCCCCCCTCACATCACTCTCAATTCCCCAATAACCAATCTATATTTCATTTTTTACTTTCATGAGCATAAAAAAAATATTCAGTAACTAATAAAAAAACAATTCAACAAAAAGTACGCAAGGAAACATTGAAATTAATGCTTGACATAAAAATAGTATGATAAATGAGTTTTTATATAACGCAAAAAACGTTCCAAGTATGGTAACGTTTGTCTTATAATAATACAATATTTTACATTATCAAATTTTCTTTTTCTTCTTCCTATTTCTAAAGATCCTAATTACATCATCAATATCATCGTGCTCTGCTCCTGTTTCGTGCCTTTCAACCGGCAGTGCTGACCTAGTTGCGTAGTCACGATGGCTGGTCTCATCCAGTGACGGGGCATTGCCTACAAAAACAGATAATATTAAATTTTAATTGTCAGTTTTTAAATATCTTTGTACTAGTTCGGTAATATTAATAAAAAAAATTGCAATGAGATTATTTACCTGGTGCACCAGTTGTCGCCATTGGAACTGTTGCCTTATCTTCCTCTCTGGTGGTAAGACCCTCAAGGGAATCATTCTCTGTCATTTAAACAAAAAACGTTATAAGGACAACCATCAAGGTATAATTAGAAAAAATTATAAGTGGAAATTAATTACCATCATGGCCCTCACTGATAGTAGCATTGTCGGCCTGGTCCCCACAACAATGATCAGGTTGCACGTGAGGAACATCTACATCTGGCTCTAAAACTGGGTTATTTGCCTCGTTGGTAGTGCTGCTCCCCTGATTTAAAAAAATTTGTTAGACATTAAATTTATGGATGAAAACAAACATATTGAAAGGTTAATGTTTTACCTTATCAGGCATTCCGGATCTTGGGACCTGCTCCAAGCTTCTGCGACGTTCAACTACGGCTTGATAGCCGAAATGGAAAGCGATATTTTTATCTTCCTCTGTAGTTTCTGTTCCGAAGTCATCACCCTACATTACATATGATTGTGTATTTTTAATCATATTTGATAGGATTACAAAAACATTGGAAGGCGATACAATTAATTATAAGATGTTTAGCTACTTAATTACAATTCTTGTGGCTAATTTCAAGTAGCCGCCTTAGCCTAGCTTGTGATGGCCCTTTTTTTCAATCCTAGCTTTGGTTGCCTTCAAGGTGTCAGGCAACCTATCATTAAAAGATTGAAGTCAGATATGACGTAGCACACTTTTATTTTAGACATAGAGAAAATTAAAGCTATTGAATTAAAGTTGTAATTTACCTTGTGGGTCCAACTGGCATTTTTCCTTCTTTCTTTGCTCTTTTCTCTTTTCCGTCATGGATGAGTGCTCTCCACTCACTCTCTGGAACTGTGAGAGGATGCTCGTATCTAGGGTTAAATTGAAATTGCGTCCTATAGGTGTCCCTGGTATATTTCAAATATTTGCCGGCTACCCGAGAAATCATTGTTCTGTCAAATGTGTTGACCCCAAAAAGGGCTTCTAGATAATCTAGAAGTTCTTTTTTCAGGTTGGAATTCTGGGAATTCCACCTTGTGCATATGGTTGGGCCAAAAATTACCAACGCATGGCTCTCCAAAAACCTATAGAACTCATTGTTTCCTACATAGAAAAAAACGATATTATCATTAATTTAAAAATAAAAATCATGATAAATATGTTTTAGATAGAGTACATGAAATATTTAAAATATTAAAATTTACCTGGGAGTTGTACATGCTTTATAGGAACACCTTCATCGTTCACCAACAACGTGCCATTAATGGTCCCTGTGATCACGACGCCACTCATGAATATGATAAAAACTGTGAGTAGCATTAGTCTGTTTGAAATTGGTCGAGAGTTCTATTCCAGTTTCATATTCTATGGTTAACTAGAAGTTAGTCAAAAATACAGTAGCTAGGGCAGTGAAATTATCAAAAGAAGCTCTAGGTAACTCAATATACCATTTTGCAGCTGGACCAGTGAGCGTACGCTAGAAAAGACGTAGCTGAACATAATCATCATTCAGGGAGTTTGATAAACACCACAAATGATAAGTCATAACATGAGTCGAAGGGTCTTCCCTAGGGTTTCATTGAACTTAGGAATATCCGAGGGTAAATTATGGGGTATCACTAGCCACCAAGGTGCATAGTTGATTGGATCATTGGTGAGCCGATTTAAATCTGGTAACTCTAAAGTTGCAACATAGGGCAACTATCGGATAAGGTCAGGTTGAGCATAGCTAGGGTATGATGGAATTTCTGGAGCAATAGGCCTTTAAGCACCAGCATAAGGAATATGCTGCTGGTAACCTAGATAAGGGTTGTTTTGAAAAGCAAACACTTGAGGATTATGTTGACCAAACCCTGGATATGATACTTGTTGAAATGAAGGTTGAGGCATTTGCACTTGAGGCTACCAAGGTGTCTGTCCACCAATGTTATAACCCAAATTAGGATAACTTGGATTCGGTTGAGGATAAGTATAACCTGGTTGTGGCTATGACATCCCATGATATGGTAATCCAGCTTGTGAATAAATGATTCTGGGTACAGGTTGTTGTTGTAAATTAACAGAAGGATTTGGAGTCTGTGGACCCAATACTTGAGGGTATTGAGTTGAAGGATCTGCCTGAAACGGTTTTTGAACAACAATTTGATTCTTTAAGAGGGGTAAAGATATAGTAACAAGTGGAATTGATGTGGGTGTAACAGGTTGAATTGGTTGATACGAGTGTAAAATTGTTTGTGGTTGGATAGGCAGAGTGGGATTCCATTGACAAACATTCATTTCGACATTAGGTTGACCAAAAAATGATGGAGTACTGTCAAATTGGGTGACCAAGGGTTGCCCCCTAGCATGAGGAGGATAATAAGATAGAAAATATTGCTCTCCAAATGTAGGAAGTCGAGTGGATATGGTATTGGATGGAGTAGACCCAAAAGAAGCAACTTGATATTTCTTTGATGATGTATATAAAAAATCAAGCCATTCAGTACTCACTATAGGTTTACAAGGTAGAATACCGGACAATGACATTGGTGAAGTCCATGGGTTTGAAGATGCACCAGAAAAAATTCTGGATAAAGATTTATAACCTGATGGGACCAAAGGGCCTCCATGAAAATATGACTCTACTGAACTTGTGAACATAGACGATGTAGCGAGAGTAGGTGTTGATGCAATTGGAATAGATGGTCCAACCGGAGATGTTGGTTCAGGCATGATTACTTGACCAAATGTATACCCTTCTGAATTGACAGCAATTTGAATAGGAACAGGATCAACAAAAGCAGAGGATGGTGATTGAAAAAAATAATCATACAGGTAAAGATCCTCCCCAAAATGGGTTGGAGTTAAAGGTGTCTCGTCTTGTGGGATTTCTTTAATTGAAATTAAACCAGCTGGAAGGATTTCGTCGTCAGGCCCAAATTTTATTTTAGGAGTTTGATTGTGCGACATGGGAGATTCAATAGCTAAAATAGAATGTGGGATGACCAATGCAGGAAAAAATTCTCGTCGTTTGACTTCAGGATGCAGATGTTTTGGATCAAGTTCCAGTTGAACAACGTTGGGTTCAGGAGGTATGGTCTCACTGATTAGATGGATCGTGACCACGGGTAGCTGTGAGGACTCCGTCTCGACAACAGTAGATGAACCAGGATGTGTAGAAACAACTTGTGCTGACTCTGGTATATGGGAAGATGATGCTTCACTAGAGGTACTGATAGTATTGGTTTCAGTAGAGTGATGTTGCCTTCATCGACCAGGAGTAACTTCTGGTGGTAAAGGTGGTTTCAATGCTAATATATGCGAAAGACGGGGAAAAGAATTTTGTTCTTCCATGATGACTGATTTATTTTAACCAAAAAAAAAAACAAAATAAATGGGTAATGCTAGGCAAAAGGTTTACCAAGAAACTGTTAACTGTAGAATACCTCCTAGCGAACCAAGAAGTATGGGCTGGAAATCTCCCCGAATGTTATGTTCAGTGTATCACAATTTACAAGGCGACTAACTTGGTTCACAATGGATGGATAGAAACCTAAAGTTTTCCCCCAAAATATACCTGAAGGTATGTCGAAGCTCAAGTCCATATTAGAACTATCTGATGTGAAAGCGCATAGTGAGAGAACCCTTTTATACCTTTTGTACTGTAACACCACCCGATATACCCAAAAGTACGTGGACGAGTTACAATATACTTACGTACATGAAGTGAGATACCACACTTGGAATGAATCACAGATAATTAACGACAATGGTTATGTTTTATGATGCTGAAACACATCTCTAGCCTAGACCTTCTAAATGTTATCGTTATGGTTCCAATGCTTTGTTAGGTAAATTGATGTAAATTTTAAGTTGATCTTGTTTATCAATTTTCCTTTCAAGGTTCACCACGATGATAAGATGGAAATTCCTAAAATGAAAACTCAAATGATAAGCAAACTTTCACTTTTAGCTTTTTCAATGAAAGTCTTATCTACTAAAGGTAAAGAGGAATAAGTTTTTAAAGCAAACAAGAAAGAGCACAAACTAATATGCAGCTTTCCTAATTGTTCCTTGCAAAAGCACACAGTCCACTATATGAAAATGTAGGTTTTTCTTTTCAATCCCCTTAATGTGAATGAAAAAGGGAAACTATGTGCATCAAATCAACAAAAAAAAATGCCTTTTTCTTTGAGAAATTAGGAATTGAACAACAATTTCTCTTTTTAGGAAAAATGAAGAATTTAACTACAATTTCTCCTATAGGAAATCAATAATTTAACGAAAATTTCCTTTTTCAAAAGAAAATCGATCGAATGAAGTAATGAAAATACTTTGAAATTAATTCATCAATGATAAATAAAAACACTTTAAATAAAAATTGAACAAAATTTTATTTCAAAGGAGGAAGAGGTAGGTAAAGTTATTGGTCTCTATGAGGCATCAGGCTCTTGAAAATATAGCAAACAAAAAACTGAAAGCAAATGCAATGAAAAATTCAATGGGAATTTGGTTGGCTCTAGGTGGAAACATAGTCTCTAAGGGGAGAAAGTGAATTTCAAAGCACCCCTGAGTGGGAGGCAGTGCTTTTCAAAGCTCTGTGTCATGTTTAACAGTGCGTTGGGCACAGTGGAGAACAAAAAATCAAGTTGTTTAGCAAACTTCTAATGCAAATTTTGATTTCAAAAAGCCTAATCTTTGAGAGTAAATGCTACTGGTTGAATAAACAGAGGAAAACACACCAAAGATGAAGGGTAAACTCCCCAGTAGAGTCACCAATTTTTTATGTAGAATTATGGATTACAGATAAAACATTCTTCCCTAAATGTGGTGCTCATTTAGAACAACAGGTTAAAGACTTTGCAACTACTTTTCCTAAAACTAAATAGACACACAGAATAGATCAAGAAACTTACTTGGAGTCCAAGCACTTCCAAGTCTCCTTCTGTCGCTCTTGCTGTAGCTTCAAATCCAAGCTAGATCGCCAAAATATTTCCTGCAGGAATGAACACTAAACAACAAAGAGATCGCAATATACAGATGCCTATTCACGTTATTCAGTTAAATAAGTGAAACATGAACCATATACATTAGATAAGAATTCATAATATGAAAGACAAAAGCTTATGCAGATACATATGTGGGAAAGTAAGCAACAATATTTGTTAATGGATAGAAGGGGAGGTTACAACCAGCGATTGATTTGATGTCACCATCTCTAGCATCATCCCAACCTCATCACAATGCACATCACTCCAACATCATATCACTCAAATCAAATCCTCAATTGAAATTCCACCAACATTTCTCTACTCAATTTCTTCCTTCCAAGCACTAGGATCTATGTTGAATTTATAGATGAGCTGAAGGTAGTTTCAAAATCAATGACTTTCTAATAATAGGCAAGATATGTTCCCAAGCTCAGAGGTGTCAAATGGACACATGTATTTGAAGTTTGACACATATGCACTCTTCTAGAAGGCACTGGCCAAGTGGAGATTCCGGAACAATTAGAATTTCGCTCCCAATTTGACCAACGCACCCTTGAGTGTCGGGAAGTGCTTTGCAGAGCACCCTTGAATGGGGTTACATGCATATGAAAAGAACTTAGCCCCTTGAGAGACTGCATTGGTGAGCTCATAGGTGATTTAATCATGTACTTGAAATCTTGGAAACCTTGCAACGAAAGTCATGGATGGTTTGTCTTGTTCTTTGTCTTAGGTAATGTAGCAATTGAAATGATAGGGAATGATAGGCCCTATTCATTGCTTCAAGGGATGATGTCGAGTTAACCAAGTCATTGGGAATGGTGCCCAAATTTACCTATAACACCATTGTTCATCCAGAGGTAACCACTTGAACCATTGTGTTTGTTTATCAGATATAAAGCAACAAATATTTCCTTCCAAACATTTGTTCATTATCTAAGTTTTACCATCAGATTGAGGATGATAAGATGATTTATGAGCTAGTTTAGTACCCAAACAAGAAAATAATTCCATCCAAAAATTCGAGTGAAAATTAGATCTTTGTCGCTTACAATAATCTTTGGGTTTCCATGTAGCTTTTGAATTCTTTCCATAAATGAATTAGCAATTGTACTCGCTTTAAATGGATGAGATAATGAAAAACAGTGTGCATACCTGGTAAGTGTATCAGTTACCACCATAATGACACTCTGTCCTTCAGACTTAAGTAAACCCGTGATAAAATCCATTGAAACCTCCTCCCAACATTGACTTGGAATGGATAAAGGTTGTAGCATACTAAGGGTCTTGATTTTCTCAAATTTATTTTGCTGTAAAACCAAACATTCTGCCAAAAAATTTTGAATATCAGGTTTAAGGCCATCCCAAAAAAATATTTCTTCACCCTGTGGTGAGTTTTTAAAAATATTGAGTGTCCTCCTATCGAAGAGGTGTGCAATTCCAAAAGAATATTCTATTTTAGTTTGGAATTATTACAAATATATAAGTGATATGTGTACCATAAGGAATTATTTTTCCAACTAAATGTATGAAATGTATTAGGATCTTGATGAAACTTTTGAATGAGTGTCCACACTTCTTCGTCATTCTTCCATTCCTCCCTTGCTTTGGTTATTCAATCTGGTTGGATAATAGAAATGGAACAAAGAAATACTTCCACATCCTCATCCTTTCTTGAAAGTGCATCTGCAACAACATTTAGCTTCCATTTTTTGTATATGATTTCAAAGTCATAATCTGACATCTTTGTGACCCATTTTTGTTGCTCTTCTGAAGATAGTCTTTGATCCAAAAATTATTTAAGACTATCATGATCATTTTTTACCTTGAATTGTCCTCCCATTAGGTAAGGTCGCCACTTCCTTAGTGCATGTAGTATTGCTAACATTTACTTCTCAAAAATAGTTTTCTGTAAATAGTTTCCTTTGACTGGATGGCTTTGAAAAGAAATGGGTATTCCTTCTTGCATTAAAACAACATCAATTCCATTTCCTGAGGCATCACATTGCATAATAAATGTTTTTGTGAAGTCTAGCATATCTAATACCCGTGCTTGGCACATTGCCTCTTTAATATTTTCAGATACCTTAGTTGCTTCAGGAGTCTATGAAAATGCATCTTTCTTCAATAATGTTGTTAAAGGTGTTTCTATTCTCCCATAATTATTAACAAACTTGCGATAATTCCTTGTTAACTTGAGAAATCCTCGCAATTTCTTTATGGTTGTGGGGACTTTCCATTCCTTAATGGATTTAATTTTGTTAGGGTCTACCTTAACACCCTCCTATGATACAATATGACCCAGATATTCCAGCTCTTTTACTCCAAAGAAACATTTGGATTTTTTTTTGTATAATTGTTTCTCCTCCAATAGTTTAAGCACCCTGTCAACACATTGAACATGATCCTTCCAAGACCTGTTGTACATTAGTATATCATCAAAAAATACTAACACAAATTTTCTAAGGGTTTTAAAATGGAATTCAGCAACCCTTGAAATGTAGAAGGTTCATTGGTAAAACCAAAAGTCATGACCATAAATACATAATGACCCCCATGGGTTTGAAATGTTGTTTTCAAAATGCCTTCATTAGTCATTCTAATTTGATGATATCTTGAACGGAGATCCAACTTGGTGAAATTAATTTCTCCATGTAATTCTTCGAATAATTCATCAATCAAAATAATAGATAATTTATCTTTAATAGTGAGCTTATTGAGCTCCCTATAATCCAGACACATGCACCATGATCCATCCTTCTTGTGCACCAATATTACTGGAGCAGAGAAACAACTTTGACTAGGTTGAACTATACCAACCTCTAACATTTCTACAATCATAGGTTCAATTTCGCTCTTTTGGACATAAGGATATTTGTAATGCCTGATGTTTGGAGGAAAAATTCCTAGATTCAAATGAATAGCATGATCATGATCACAAATAGGTGGGAATCATTTGGGAGTTTCAAACACCTTCGAATGATCGTCCAAGACTTTTTTGAGATCTAGAGAAATAAATTATTTTTATGTTGGAACTTCTAGTGGGAATAATTGTGAAATTGTGCCTCGTTGTTACGGATTCAAAAGCTTTGTCATGACATTAGAGATTATTATCTTTCTCGTCTTCCCTGGTATATTCTGTAATTCAACTTCCTTTCCTCCCGAAAACAATTTCAAGAAAAGTTCTTGAAAATTAAAAGTTACTATCCCCAAAGATTTTAACCATTGTACTCCTAGTAGAACATCAGTACCACCCATTGGAATGAAAAGAATTAGACTATTCAGTACAAATTCCCCCATGGTTAGCTTGATATTATGGCACTTTCCAGAGAATTTTATATTTATTACATTTGTAACCATCACTTGACACTTTGGTGTTGGGTATAGGAAACAATTCAATTCCTTGGCTACCTTACAATGAATAAAATTATGGGCACTACCTGAATCAATCAACACTATTACATTTTTCTTCTTGATATGTCCTTCTATATTGAGAGTGTGAGGAGTGGTAAATCTTGCCAATTCATTATAAGATATGGTCAGATTCATTTCTTTTTTCTCTAGGGTTGGTTCCTCATCTATATCCTCTTGTTTTGAATTTTTTTGTTGATTTTCTTACTCCTCTTCAAAATCTATGTAAAATAATTTCTTCTTCAACACACTTATGACCTTTACTGTATTTTCTCTCACAACTATAGCAAAGACCTTTTGCTCTTTTTTCTTCCAGTTGTTTTGGTGTCAACCTTGTAGGTTGTGGAAGTCTAGGAGTAGCAATACTTCCATCTTTTTCTGTTGTGAGTGGTAGGCTTCCTTGTTGCCATAATTTTTCTTTCAATTTTTCTTGCCAACCTGAATGTCTTTTCTAATGAATCAGGTTCCCAAAGGCGAACCTTATTTTGGATGTTATCCTTTAAATTCCCTATGAATACATCAATATTGTGTTCCTATGGAATATTAGTTACCCTTATATTCAATTTTTGGACGTCATGAATGTGATCCACCATTGAACGATTTTGTTTCAGATTTATCAATTCACTAAATAATTTGTTTCTCTTTGTATCCTCATAATTTTCTATCATTTCCTCCATAAAAATTGACCAAGTGACCATTTTTTTACGAGAGAAAAGCCATTTATACCATACAAATGTATTTTTTTTCTAAATATAAAGTTTCAATACGTACCTTTTGTTTGTTTTTCACATTATGGAGATAAAAATATTGTTCCATCTGTAGTATCCATGTTACAGGATCCTTTCCATCAAACTTAGTCATATCGATATTTGGAATATGGTGGATCTTAAATTCAAAATTAGAGTCTATGAAATCATGCTTAACATTTATTTTTTTTCTCATCATGAGATTCTTCTACTACCTTTTCGCCATTATAAATCATTTCTTGTAGCAACTTTGTCAAACCCTCCTTCAAACCTTTCATGTCTTCTTTTAGATCATTCTTCATGTCTTCCATGTTTCCTTTCATGTTTTCATCGATCTTACTTCCATGCCATCCATCTTAGCTTCCAAGCCATTCTTCAAACCATCCATCTTAGCTTCAATGCCATTCATCTTACCTTCCATGACATCCAACTTGGCTTCCATGCCTTTCTTCAAACCATCCATTTTAGCTTCCATTTCATTTTTGGTTACGTTTTGCGAGAGCGACATTTGTTGCACTTGGTCTCGTAATTTTGATACATCGTGCTGTACTTCTTCCTCTTCATTCGTCACAGCAGAAGTTTCAGAGGGCTTAATCAGTGTGGAATTATTTTTGGGAGGGATTTTATAACCCAATATTGATATCTATGCTTAAATATGCCCTTGGAATCACTTTAGTCTGATTTTTAAAACAATCGTTATGCTATTTTAAAAAATGATACACACCTTTTTCTTGCTTGTAAGGATCCTGCTATTGATCATGTTGTCTCTATATGATTTATGATCTCGAAAAATTTGAAATTCAGAATTGTAGTATCCCTCTGGGTCTTCTTTCCAATGCCACAGGTTAGACCTGATATGGATACTTCAAGGAAAATTTATGCCCAATATCCCACAATGACCTAATTATGGACGGGTTCAGTAGAGCGCACTTGTACTACCCACATGTCATTATTTCATCTTTCGGTTCTGAAATCGATGCACCAGAAACTACAGTTTGTGCAAATTCGGCCACCTTTTACAGAATTGGAATCCAATTCTCAGAGAGAAAGTTATGACAATTTTCCCAAGGTCACCTCTTTGAGATGAAATTTTGGAGCTTGGATGATACAAATGAGAAAACATACTTTCTATATATAGGATTCTATGGGGTTACTATAATCCTAGCCAACCTAACAGTAATAATTTAGGGGCACAAAAATAACAATAGTGAGCTTTTATGGGGCACAATAATAACAATATGGGGACTACATGGGTACAAAAAAATAAGGGGGCTACATTAAAAACAATAAGGTACTACACTAATAATACAGGGACATAATATAAATAAGTTTTAATGCCTATTGTGTACATCATGGATATCTTGAGGATTGCAAATTTTACAGATATGACATATTTTTATATAATGGAGGAAAGTATGTCACCGTTTCTTTCTTTGGAGGAAGATATATTTATAGTAGGATTCCATCAGTAGGTACATAAATCAAGAGAAAATGCCTGGCATTATAGACATATTAAGTAAAAGAAGTTCTAGGTAGGAGACCTTGTTCTCCTTTATGATAGTAAGTTTGTAAAGTTTCTAAGAAATTTCAATATGTATTAATTAGGCCCATACATTATCAAGCATATCACTGATGGAGGCACAATTCAATTTGAAAAGTTAAATGGAGAATTGGTTCAAGGAAGAGTAAATGCAAGAAAATTGAATTTGTATAGGGAAAAACCTTCCCCTACAACTTCTCTCTGAAGAATGAAGGAAATTCATAGTTCCACCTACAATTGAAAGTGGGCACTACACTATAAACTATCATGTTGCAGAGAGAGAGCTTCGACGTAGGAATTTTCTTTGCTACAGTCTGGATTACATCGAAGTTCTCAAGAAGTGTTGTTTGCTACAATATGGGTTGTGTCGAAGTTCACCAAAAAAATATGATCGTTAAAAGGGAAATTTTTTGTTGAAAGACGCGGAAAGAAGCTTTTATGAGGATAGATCAATCAGATCTAGTGATAGATATGCCATTAATGAACAAAACCCGAGTTAACGATGGGGTCATAAATTCATATTTGTTATAAAAATTCACGTCCCGTCAACAATTGGCACTTTATTGTCCTGACTATTTGAGTATTTCCTATTGTGGATAAGTTACAAGAATTTGCGTTTTGGTATGAATCCTTAGGATTTGTAGTATCCCCAAATTGGGATTTAGCTATCAAGGCATGACTGGAAAACACATTTTCCAGTAATGGTTGCTACAGGATTTGAAACCAGGACCTGGATCCCTTAGAAAAATCTGTCTAAGTCCTAAATGCAAGAGGAGGCTCCAAAGAAATCCTTCTAGGTGGGTTAAATATATCTCCCACACCTATTTGTCCTCAAAAAGTGCCTGAGGAGGGGGATGCAACAATACATGAACATAGAATGGATAAATAGTGTTATTGTGTGAAGTCTGCACACATGAAGAAGTAGATAGCCAACCAATGTATAATATAGCAGAAAAAGTGTACAATGCTTTGAGGAATCAATCACTCAAGCTGGGAAATGAAAGCCTCAATGAGACATGTACATGACAAAAGAGATACACTGCTATGCAGGATTGTTATAAGGCTAAAATAACGTAGTTCATTGGAGACACTACAACATAAAAAATGATAATATGATCATATGCAAATATCAACTCAAGAAAAGTGGGGGAGCAAGCTCTCAACCCCTAAAAACACTAATACAACAATGATACAACAATCCTTAGAAGGATTGGCGCAATACATGTACAAATGGCAAATCTGAAGAAAATGTCGGAGTTGCAGGGTAGCAGTTGCAACACAAAATTGGAAGAATATGGAGATGGCTGAGTAAGATGTAAAATCTAAAGAAAATCTCCTCCAATGGACCTCCCGAGTGCAAGGTTGATCCTAGCACTAAAAATCTCTCCCTTTAAGATGATGGTGTAAACCCTCACTGCAAATATGCACTGAAATAATGCAGTCTAGAGAAGGGACTGTGCTGCTGATGATAAGGGAAGCTTGGCCTGATGCCAAAATATGCAAATCAGCCCTGGAAACCTTCCTCAATAATCCACCCGAGGAATAGAAGCTCCCTCCTCTGAAAGATGAGACAAGAAATGGTGTTGTGGAACCCTCCACTGCAACACCCAGCAACACTACGTTATACTTCAACAGAAATAACGCAGTGACTGAAATGAGTGGCTTTGGCCTTGAGCCAAGATGTGGAGAAATGAAGTGCAATCCTTCAAGAGGCCTCTCAAGAAGGAGAGGAAATCCTAAGCAGGAATCCCTCGTGCTAAAAAACACTGCAACTTAGCTGAACAACGAGAGGATGCAAATAGTCTTCAGACTAAAATCAGTATACTCCAAGATATCTCACTATGGTTTCCTCTTCCTCCTTTTATGCAAGTGAATGCCTCTTTTCTCTGGAACCCACACATTATGGTTTCTTCCACAAGGAATATTTCTCCCTCTCAAACTGTGTTGTCTTCCCAAGCAAGCCACACCCTCTTAGGCAGCGTTGTTGACTTGGTCAAACTTGACCTTGTCCTCATGCATTTGCCTCTTTTCACACTAGAAGGTGCAAAATAAAGTTGATCCATTGATCCCTTTCACAATATGAGGGATTTATTCCTACTTATGTGTCTCTTTACCCATTTTATTCACCTCCTAGATGATATAAGCAAAAAATGATATTCCAATTTGCTGCATGAAAATTTTGGAATATTACAATCCTCCCCTATCAAAGATTGCTTGTCCTCAAGCAAGTGCAAGGATAGACTGAGTTATTTCTCCTCCTCTCCTTGTAGCATCCATGTATGATGATCTCCTCCAAGTGAAGTGATGTTATCTCATCAATCAAGTCTCCACACTGCTCCTCCTCAGCATGTAAGTCAGCTATCAAGCCATCATCATGTCAAGGTGAAATACTCAAGAGGATAGCAAAGTGATGTCTATAGGACCCCTTGAGGAATGGGATCTGAAATCTAATGGGAATTATTCTTCCCATATGGATCCTCCATCCCCAAGCTATTAGCCATGCAAAATGAGTCACCTCCCAACTAGGAAACTCCTAAAAATTGTCCTCCACCTTTGGCTCCGACAAAGTAGGTGGGGTGAAAATCTGCATATGGTAGACAATGTAGCCTACCCCATGCTATCCATCTCTCCACTTATGATAAGTGTAGAGTGTTGGCTATTCTTGGGCTGCAATAATGTTGCCCTCAAGTGGCAAGATGAGGACTATATCTCCAATGATCTCCCCCCCAACGCTGTAAATAAAGCTGGCCAAAATATCCCCATTTATGATGAGTTGGAAGTCATCATCATATGGCATCATATCCATCATATGGCTCATTGCATAAGGAAACAAATGTGTTTCTCTAGTGGTCATACCATCTCCCATGATCCCCTTAGAACATGTAGTGCAAAAAGTGGGAGGAATTTCTCCCTCAAGGGACACATCCATCTAATGTGTCTCTCTCCCCAACATGCTCCTCATTGAGATAGAAACAATAGAACCATAGGGAGAAAAAATGAGAATCATGCTTGCTGCCATATGTACCAAATGAGACGGACAATGGTCCCTCAAGTGCAAACAATGCAGCTTGACCCTCAACTGCAATAGAGACTGATAAAAGATGTGGCTTCTCAACCACTTGCCTGCTGCTCCAATCTCCTCATAAGTATGGAGGATGTGAATAATGCAAGGTGTACAATGAGCATGTCATCCATAATATATCTCTTCCCCAAGTCCTCCTAGGGAATGGCCATCAATCATGCTCATGGCCTCAACTAAACCATGAGGTTTAGAAAAAAGAATGCTCCTCCTTGGAGCATAATCCTGCACATGTATGGTTAAGGGATGCATATATACATCATACAAATAATCATGTAAACAACAATGAATACCCTTACCATATATTCTCTTCATACAAAGGGAGTGGCTCATAAATGAGTCCCCTCTCATCCTTAAAGAGAACAGAGGTGGCTGTGCTAACTCTTCCAAAGAGTTATGTCTCTCCTCCATCTCCACATGATCTATGCATCTCCTCACATGCTGATATATCTCCTCCTAAAAGCCCTTCCAAAATTACCCCTCCATGATGGTGTATATGCTCTCATAGAAAAAGTGGTGTTGAAAAGGAAATCCTCCTAAGCTGTTTGTAGAAACTTCTCCTTGAGCTTGGAAGCTCTAGGAAAGAACATCCAACCATGATAGAAGATGACCCCATCTCTGACTGAATATCGCTCCTCATGCAAATGATCATCCAAGATCATGCAAGTGAAAAGATCCTTGGAATACTCGACCAACAGCTGGGAGTTCCAATATGGATCTATCCTCCATAGTGACAGCACTGATGATCTCTCATGAAGAACACCTGTCATATGGTTATATTCTCCTTTGAGATATCCCATGCCAAATATGCAAGTTGGAAGGCTGCTATCCTTCCCCTGCTGCTCCTGCCACAACGCAGAATCTAAAATGGAAGTGGGTACTGATGATGCTGAGAGAATTCTCCCTCTCTCCTTGAGTCTACCTGACTCCCAGCGCTGTATCAAGCTCTCCCAAGGTTCCCACTCTTCTGAAATCAATGAGTGGTGCCTCAACTAGTGAAGCATCCATCCTCCTCTTCTGATCCAGTGGTCTCCCCGGAAAAATATCTCCATGCAATGAGGCATGATCATCAAGAGATGACTGCATATATGAATGGAAAAGCTTACCCATGCTCTCACTGCGCAATCCAGTCTCCCTCCTAGGTGTAACAACCTCCAGAAATGAATAGGGATGTGTACTCCTCATCTCATGATGCTAGGTCTCCTCCCTACCTCCTCCTTGTGTCTCCATGGTTCCACAACTCCTCAACAATGTCACATGAGTTGTGCCTTGATCTTCACACATGAGATCCTGGGGACTTCCTTGCAAAGATGCAAGAATCCCTCTACTTGGAGAAAGAGCTCCTCCTTCCTTTGCATGAGGAACTAGATAACCTCTAGATGAGACAACGTTGTTGCCCTCAATCTCTGCAACATGAATGGGCATCCTCTGAATGATTGGATCCCTCTTTGACAAAGAGATCTCCATGCTCCTTTGCTCAAAGGTGTGAGATGAAAGACTTTCCCCCTGCAAGGTATGGTGCAAGTTTTTAGCCTCCTTCATGGTTTTCTGAAATGGAATTGCAATTTTCATGCAAGGGTTTTGTTTGAGTTCCCTTGTTTAGCCCCACCATGTGTGTCTCATGAATCCTCCTATCAAATATTTTCACTAAGGCCCTAGTGAAACTTGCATAAGATGCAGTGTTTACATTTTTCAAAGAAAAGGATTCAAAGATCCACCAAAAAAAGGCCTTACCTCTCAAATGCAGCGTTGCAACTCTCATGGCTTCATCTTCTGACATTTTGTGCTGCTGGAAGAAGGTGTCTAACTCCTCCACCCAAGCTTTGGCTAAACATACAGGTGAACCTTCAAAGGTAGATAGATGAAATCTATCCTGCTGCTCTCTTCCCTTCACCTTCATCTTCAAAAACTCTGAAAAACTGAGATGATCTCAGAATTTCTGAGTTTGGGACTCATACTCTCTTAGGAAATCACTAAGGGTTTCCCTCCTAGCAATCTCTTCTCCTCTTTCCATCTCTCTTCTAGCAATCCTGAGCATGTGACTGCGCTGTGCACCATAGGGTGTAGATGCATGCTCACACTCCTCATACATCAATCTAGAGTTTACTTTAGACTCAAACCCTCTTAGATATTCTTCATACATCTCCTTCTTGATCTTCTTGAAATCTTCATGAATGTTTTGTACATATTTAGGAAGAAGCTTTGTAATCTTATCCCCTTTTTCTTCTCTAGAAAATGGAGTCTTTTTCTTGCTCATCTCTTTGTCTCCTTCTCGATGAGAATAGGAAGTGTAGGGTCCTTCCTCTTCTATTTTCTTATCCTCCTTTGGAGGTTCTTCATGGATCTGAAATATGATGAGATAAAACCCATCCTCTTAAAGCTTCTGATCTTCTTGGGCTGAGACTCATAGGCTATGCCAAGGAAGTTGCTCTGATACCACTGTAGTATCCCCAAATTGGGATTCAGCTATCAAGGCATGACTAGAAAACACATTTTTCAGTAATCGCTGCTACAGGATTTGAAACCAGGACCTGGATCCCTTAGAAAAATCTGTCTAAGTCCTAAATCTAAGAGGAGGCTCCAAAGAAATCCTTCTAGGTGGGTTAAACAGATCTCCCACACCTAGTTGTCCTCAGAAAGTGCCCGAGGAGGGGGCTGCAACAATACATGAGCGTAGGATGGAGCAACAGCATTATTTTGTAAAGTCTGCACACATGAAGAAGTAGATAGCCAACCAATGTATGATATAGCAGCAAAAGTGTACATTGCTTTGAGGAATCAATCACTCAAGCCGGGCAATGAAAGCCTCAATGACACATGTACATGACAATAGAGATACACTGCTATGCGGGAATGTTATAAGGCTAAAATAACATAGTTCATTGGAGACACTACAACATAAAAAATGATAATATGATGATATGTCAACATCAGCTCAAGAAAAGTGGGGGAGCAAGCTCTCAACCCCTGAAAACAATAATACAAAAATGATACAAGAATCCTTAGAAGGATTGGCTGCAATACATGTACAAATGGAAAATTTGGAGAAATGCCGGAGTTGCAGGGTAGCAGCTGCAACACAAAACTGGAATAATATGGAGATGGCTGAATAAGATGTACAATCTGAAGCAAACCTCCTCCAATGGACCTCTCGAGTGCAAGGCTAATCCTAACATTGAAAATATCTCCCTCTAAGATGATGGTGCAAACCCTCACTGCAAATATGAAATGAAGTAACGCAGTCTAGAGAAGGGATTGCATTGCTGATGATAGAGGAAGCTTGGCCTGATGCCAAAATATGTAAGTCATCCCTGGAAACCTTCCTCACTAATCCTCTCAAGGAATATAAGCTCCATCCTCTGAAAGATGAGACAAGAAATGGTGTTGTGGAACCCTCCACTGCAACACCTAGCAACACTACATTATACTTCAATAGAAATAACAAAGTGACTGAAAGAAGTGGCTTTGGCCTTGAGCCAAGATGTGGAGAAATGAAGTGCAATCCTTCAAGAGGCCTCTCAAGAAGGAGAGGAAATCCTAAATAGGAATCCTATTGGCTCTAGGGGTCCTGACCCAAGTTCGGTAAGCAAGGTTTGCCAACAAACCCCTATACTACTGGCCCTTTCGGAAATGACCTACTTTTGCAGGTCAAAGTCTCACCTGAAGTAATATGGGTGGGTGCTAGAACCAGGTTTCTGCACCCTAAGAAAGGATGGGTAAAGAAATCAGAACAACGCTAGGTCCTGTAATCCCTGATTACCTTATTCTACGTAGAGTTACTTAAGTCTCTATTCGCATACACATGCACTAGATCTATAGCTATATGGTTGTTATAACATCAACACAATAGTACATAAATAGAACATAACAGATCTAGATCTAAGAACGTAGTATACAGATCTTTTGCAGCTTAAGGACAGAAAATACATAATACAACAATTATAAGTAATTCACATAAAAGTACTCACAGATTTAGTTCTGTAACAACCGTTCACATTCATTCATACATCAATTCTTCCTTACAATTCCAATTCCCTTCCCAACCTGTGCACACAGCAGTAGGGTTCGCACACAGCTGGACTAGGATCTCCACACACACAGCCAGCAGGAGTCCGTACCCCAAAACCTAAACAGATAGCCTAAATCACAATTCTCATCAATAGCTCATCATTTCTTATCCTTTACAATACAAAATGCATCTCTATGTATAACAATCTAGCGTCAACTTTCCTATGGTCCGCGACCCATGGTTTTCAGACCCCTAGTTTACCCTTTGACCAATTACAATGCGTTCGGGGCTTTGACCCGCCCAAAAACCCCTCCGCTAGATTAAATATAATAAAAAATATAAAAAATGGACCAGTTTCATAGCTTTTTAGGAGACCCCGTTCCAACAATCCCCCAACATATTCTTGTGACTCGTCCCGAGTCACTGTAGTGCCGCAGCTTCGATTTGTGCGTGCAAGGTAGCCAGAGTGCAGAGGAGTAGTGGAAGCATGTCCTTACTCTGGGCTGCAGCTTGTTGCGCAATGTTGACTAGTGTCAGGGAGGCAGGGCCATCTAGAGCCGCGATAACCCATTCTAACAGCCAGTGGAGGCGCGCAATGGCAGACTGAGCATCTTCAGTGAGATGGAGTGCGGTATCAGCCCATGGTTTCAACCATTTTCAAGTGACATGCTTGCTGTGGTGAAGGTTCTCAATCTTGTCTGGCTAGACGTTGTGCGGAGACAGTGGATGGTGAGGAGGCTCTGACTTGGTCCAGAGCAGCTTCCGCCTGCTGCAATTCCGTTTGGATATGCTGAAGTGTGGAATGGTGCTGGATGACTATCCATAGTTGAGTGGTTGCTTTGACCCATTGCGCGCCCTGCGTTAGCTGTTCTTGAATAATCTGCGTTGCCTCTGTGACCACTGCAATCTGTTGGTCCCATACTTTCTGAGGTATGTTATACTATTGTTTCCTGGCTCGATCACGGTGGAAAAATTTGCGCAAAAATCTGGTGTGCAGTCCTTGTAGCTCTGTGCGAGATAGCTACACTAAATTAATTTGGATGTCCCCCGTATTTGGATCGGGAGCATTGACGAGGGCAATTCGAGGGAGGGAACATGCATTGTTTTGGCTGGGCGGTGTTCTGGAGTTGCGAAGAAGCTGCAGCATGTCCCTGTCTCACGATGTTCCTGCTGTGCGTGGCTCACAAACAATCCTTTCTGTCGGGAGCTAGCGTTCACCCCTGTGACTACACTCAAAATTCCCAGGCTCTCTGGTTGGGTCCATCCTAGCAACCCAAAAGTGGGCGACCTAGAGAATGTTAAGGAGCACAACACGATGAC